>CM051263.1:23102387-23319887 GCA_027921565.1 Artemia sinica | reverse complement strand
CAGTTATTAAAGTATCCACAATAATTTATGATGGTAAAAAAATGAAATAATATGTTTAGTAACAATTTTGTAATGATGTTACGTCTTATTTGGTACTTATGGTCTTTGGTTGATTTTTTAACCCTAAAAAAAATAATAATAGTAGTTCTGACTATTTTAAAGCCACGTCCAAAGTCGTGAATTTTCCATTTTTTTCAAAATTTAGCCGGGTCTTAGGATGAAATTTCCTGAAAGAATGATTTCCTATCCCAGTCTATATAGGCATGTATCCTGTCATAAAAAGCTATAGGACATGTCTCGGACATAGTTACCCAAATTCCCCAAACACATCCTCTTAAAACACAAACACAGACAAAAGAAACGCTATTTCTCAAACACATCCACTTTAAAAAGTTAAGATTTTTTTTAATATTTGGATATTAAATTTTAAATATTCATAATCTACTAACCTTCCTGCAATAGTATATCAGGTTTATTAACTTTTTCAAGAAACGTGCTCGCTATTGCTGATCCAAGCGGAGCTGCACCGGAGACTGCAGTGTGTAAATTACTGAACCACTGCGACTTCACTTCTGGACGGCTAGCCAAAAAATTTATAATAGGTGGTACTAGTTGCATTATGCTGAACTAAAATAGTAATTAAAGTAATTTTACTAAAATCGCACTACATAAAATGAAAAAAAGTGGTTGCTTTACGGAAAAAAATGGTTGACAAACCAACCTCAAGAAGAAACTTTTACTTTTTGTCGTTATAACATGGGATTTAATCATTTAAACAATGCTAAAGCATTGTATTCATTGAATATATATTATTTAATAGACAACACTAGAAAACTGAGCATGGGTTCTCGGACATGCTGGATTCATTCTTCAAATAATACTGAAACATGATATTCCCTCCTTCTCTTTTGAGGTACGATCCCTTTTTGTAAAATAGAACTGATTTTCTTTTGCAGGTTAACTATAATGTGTTACCCTAGTCTTAATAAAAAGTAATTTCACATTTGAAATCACCACAAAAAGTAATATTCTTAAACTATACTAGCAGCAAAGCCTGTTGGAAGACAGGCATAAAATGATAAAAAAAAATGAAGCGAATATTCATTTGTGAGGATCGAAGAAAAATTGCTTTATTCCCCCCCCCCCCCCAACAAAATTCTAAGTATACTTACCCCTCCCTTCCCCACAAATACACACCAAACTATCCCTGAAAGCCTCAACTCGATAACCCAGCCGTGAGACAAAAAAAAGGATAGACTTACCAAACCTAAAGCTTTGGAAATACCCATTTAGGAAAAAAGACACCCCCCCCCCGTTTAGCCCAGTTAATTACAGATTTCTCCTCGTGAAATCGTCTACTGAATCTTTCCTTAATAAATGCAACTTTCACCCAAAAAGGAACATATTCTCAATATTCTACTTTTACTGACACAAATAAAATTAACGTCGGAATCAAACCATTGAACCTGAAATTGGAATCTAGTGCTCCACAATCTGAGCTAGCTGGACTCGTTAGCTATCTTTACACCGTTGGTTCGCTAGTGTACAGTGTTGGGCGATAATCTGATTAAACGATATATCGATATTTTTACTTTCGATATTCAATAATCGATATATTAATCCCAAAATGTCTACCAATATAAATGTTCATAACTTCTCTGACGTCTACATAATGCAACTGATAGCTGAAGCTAATGCAAGCGTATTCCTCCTGGAACTGTTACAATTTATACAGTCAGTTGGCTCCCAATAATCAGATGTATTACACGCTTTTCTTTTTTATCTTTTTCATGCCTGAAGCCTGGAGGCAAGCAATTCCTGATTACAGTTTAAAGAGATTACAAGCAGTGAGTAAATTTCATTAAAAGGCGGTGATTTTTTATTCCTGATTTGTTTCATGGTTGAGGAATCGAATAAGATCTTCGAGTTGTATTTTTTTTTGGGGGGGGGATTCCATTTTCCAGCTACTGTGGTCAGGGATGTACGTAGGAGTAAGCTTGGGGCCCATGCCCTCCTCCCCAGAAAAATTAAAATTTCTTCAAATTCCGGAGACTCCTAATTCAAATTCTTAAATACAATATTTTAATACATTAAATATTGCCCCAAGATTCGACAGGGTACAAACTGAATACCTCCTAACTGCTATACCAGTTTTAACAAAAAATTTCTCATTATTATTTCAGGCTTGTAATAATCAGCAATATGTTCCGATATGTTCCAATATGCTCCAAAAAATTTCATTTGAAATTATTCAATATATGAGAGGGGTGCCCTTCATATACATAAGCTTCTTATTCTAATTAAATAGCCCTTGTGTTTCAGGAGTTGTTTTTAAAGAATTGGGACAAAGAAAAAAAAATCAAACTTTAGCGTACAGAGCGAGGTACTGAGGAGGGGGTAACTCCCCTCATATACAGTATGATTTCTTTTTTGTTTTAAGTATCAATATTCCTCCCTAGTTTCAGTTGAAAAAACTCATTTTTTCATTTAATTTTTGATCGTTGTCAAATAATGCCGGGAAACCCCCATGAAAAACCCGTCCCTGCTGAAAATTCCACCCAGAAATTTACTTGTGGACAATTTCGCCTAGAAAATTCTCTTTAGCCTACTTTCATTTGAAAGGAAAGACTTGTTTTTCATTTAATTTTCATTTTTTTTCAAAGCATCATCTTTTGGAAAAGCCTTTCGATAGGAAATTTTTCCTTCAAATTCCAGGTTTTTTTCCGCCGAAAATTCTCCCATGAAAAATTTCTCCCGCCGAAAATTTCCCAAAGGAGAATATCTCCTGCGGAAAATTCCGCCGCGAAGAATTTCTCCCACTGAAAACTTCCCTATGGAAAATTTCTTCCTTAAGAAATCTCTCCCTCCCATGAAAAAAGACCCCAGACAATATTAACCTCTCTGAAAACTTTCCCCAGACAATTTTCCAGAACACCTCTAGGTGTTAAATTGAATCGGCAAAGAGAAAGTAAGATAAATTTCATACAGGAGTTCTGGCAAATTCTCTAGTGTAATATTTCTCCTTGTTCCGGAATCTCCGGAAACTTCCCTGCCCATGGAAAATTCTCCCCGTGGAGAATCTCCCTGTGGAAACTTCCCCTCCCTAAAAATGTCTGTTTACTTCGAAATAACAAATACTATATACAAACAATAGGCAAAATTCATAGCTCATAGCCCTTCATCCAGGTACTGTGGGGGAATCATGACAATTTCTTCGGAACATCTCAACATGAAAAATTGAATCGGCAAAGAGAAAGTATGATGAATTTCGTATAGGAGTTCTGACAAAGTCTCTCGTGTAAATTCCCCCTTGTTAGCTCATCCCCGAAACTTCCCTGTCCATGGAAAATTCTACCCGTGGAAGATCCCCCCACAGAAAATTCCCCCTCCCCGAAAAATACCTCTTTACTTACATATAAAAAATACTATACGTAAACAATAGGCAAAATTCATAAACTTAAAGCCCTTTCCCTGGGTTTTGCGGGGTTATGTTATCTCTGGAGGCATAGTTGTTTGATCTTTCAGCTATGGTGAACAAAATGAATATTTCAAAATTTGGATCGGGTAACCTCAGGGAAAAAAGGGCATGCGAGGAGGGGCTAGTTGACCTCCAATATTTTGGGTAACTTTAAAAGGGTACTAGAACTTTTATTTTCTAGAAAACGAGCCCTTTCCCAAAATTCATGGGCCATTGGTTTGGTACGATCACCCTGACAAAAATAAAACAACAAAGGAATAAATAAACACGCATTCGTGATTTTTCTTCTGACAAAAAATACAAAACTCCACATTTTTGCAGATGGGAGGTTGAGATCTTTTCTTTAGGGTTCCATGATATGCTGAATCTGATGGTGCGCTTTTAATTAAGATTCCTTGACTTTTTGGGGTGTTTCACCCCTTTCTCGAAAATCACGTAAATTTTCTCAGGCTCGTATCTTTTGATGGGAACATTAAGCTGAATGAATCTTATATATTTAGAATCAAAATAAAAAGTCAATTTTATGTTATATGAGGAAGGCCTATAAGCCTAGAAGGCATTTTATACAGCCAAACCCTTTCGGAGGTCCTCAGCAACATGTGAAAGTCCACTAAACGTATTTTGAGTTTGAGAACAGGTTACACCACCTTATGGATACAGGTATGTATGCTCTGTATCAGCATGTATAAGTCAATGGATCTAGGGCACCCGCAGAAAATTTTCCAGGGGACCAAGATACCAGAATCGCGGAGATAAAATAAAATTCAAATAAAATTCTCAAATTCGGAAAGCCTTTTTTTCCACAGGGGGGTATTTTCCGCGGGGGTGTTTTCCAGGGGGGGTATTTTCCGGGGGGTATTTTCCGCGGAGGGTATTTTTCAAGGGGGTAATCAACGAGTGGGGGGGGGGGGTTAACACCGGCTACCAGACTGATCATGATTCCTTTAGACTGATCATATTTCAAACAGTGAGTGGTAAAAAAATGTGATTCTACACCGGTACAGAAAAACCAAGAGTTTTACTATAAAAAAAGAATGGTTACTATTTTACTAATATTTTTACTAATTATTATTAATTTTACTATTCAATTTAAGCCATTTATTTGTAATTTATTTAGAATTATTTGTTGATTAATTATTAATTATTTGTTGATTTATTAAAAGATAAATATTTTTAATTTATAAATTCTTGCATCTTGACTAAATTCCCGTTCAAGTTTAAGCTAAAGTTAAGTTTCATTATTATGAAAGAAAAACAAGCAAAATTCCTAATAGGATAAGACCTTATAGGATACAACCAATGGAATAGACACAGGATGATCATTCTAGACTTAAGCAAAATTAGAATCTTATCCCTTAACTAGGATTATATTTTAAAAATTAAGGAAAAGAACAAAACAAAAATTAGACTGACGTTTTTAGCTTGACAAATATGAGCAAAAACCAAGACCAAACTGAGTCCTGGTAGGGCAGAACGCTGTATATATATATATATATATATATATATATATATATATATATATTATATATATATATATATATATCTATATATATATATATATATATATATATATATATTATATATATATATATATATATATATATATATATATATTATATATATATATATATATATATATATATATATATATAATATATATATATATATATATATATATATATATATATATATATATATATATATATATATATATATATATATTATATATATATATATATATATATATATATATAAAACTTTCTTTGTTTATTAATTCCAAGATGCGGTAAGCTTTATCAAGCTTGTCGCACTATTGCTAGGGCATAAGAATGCCCTTGAGAGTATTTACTCTACACCCTATATCGGGTTCCGGTTTCGGTCTCCTTTAGATACATTAATTTGAAAAACTTTTTCCACAAAATAAGTTTTTCAAAGATAAGTAAAGAACTCCATTAAACGAAAAATGAGCAAAAATAAAATCAAACAATCTACCAAGCGTGAAACTACCACAAATCAGCATCGATAAATAAATGAAACCCTAAATGAACAGAAATTGCAATAAATAACCGAGTCAAACTCAAAACGAGCAGAAATTAACATAAGTTGGGCTCAAAACCCCTATGCCTTCCCAAGGCCAGAACATAATTGCGCTTTACTGAAAAAAATATAAATGTTTTTACTTTTATAACTTTAATAAATCAAATAATACTAACATTTTGATTACTAAATATCAGTATATATGTATATTAAACTGACAATGCAAATTCATTTGTATTTTTTTCACTTTACTGAAAAAAATACAAATGAATGTGCATATTCTGGCCTTGGGAAGGCATAGGGGTTTTGAGCCCAACTTATGTTAATTTCTGCTTGTTTTGAGTTTGACTCGGTTATTTATTGTAATTTCTGTTCGTTTTGGGTTTCATTTATTTATCGACTGTTTCTGTTCGTTTTAAATTAACATAAACTTTTCAGAGAAAAAGAAAATAATACTTTAAATCTTTTCGTTTTTTAAATAATTTATAGTTTGGCCTGATATTTGTATGCTGTAGAAAAATTTTCAGAAATTTTTAACAACATACACCCTCTTAAAAATCTTGACACAAAATAGTAGTGTTTAGTTAGTTTCATACCTCCTCTAGTTGATCTGAAATGGAAAACTTGATACCATTCGCAAAAAAAACCTGTTTACTTTCTTTGATAGCTTGGATACACTTACGCTATTTTGATTTGGTTAAATTTTAAGAGCAGAAGCAGCCCCAAAAATTTGAACATAATACCCTCAGTCGTTCTTGGGATACTGTTGATATGCCTTACTGGGAATTAGCATTAACACAGTGTATTTTGATTTAATCTTATGGCAACATTTAGTTTGGAGCCCTTTTTGAAATTTCTATAACAACTTTCTATATAAACTTTATATGCCCCCAGGCCATAACTTACAACCCTTGCACTGAGGGCTCTGAGGGGGTTATCATCCTTAAAGACCTTATTTCAAGAACTTTCAACTACGTCGAACAAAATGGATATCTCAAAATTTTGATTGGACGTGTTTGGGAAAATGGTGGGCGTGAGAGGGGCGTTAGTCACTCACCAATCACTTTCAACTATTGAAAAAGGCACTAGTCCTTTCAATTTCCAATTGAATGAGCCCTTTTGAAGTTTCTACGCTTTCAATAAAAACCTTATACACCCCCAGAGCATAACTTACAACCCTTTCTCTGAGGGCTGTGGGGGAAGGGAGGGGTTGTCATCCTTAAAGACCTAATTTCCCAAACTTTCAACTACGTTGAATAAAATTGCTATCTAAAATATTGATTGGATGTGTTTGGAGAAAAGATGGGCGTGAGAGGGGGGTTAGTTGCCTTCAAATCACTTTCGACTATTAAAAAAGGCACTAGCCCTTTGAATTTCCAATCGAATGAGCCCTTTTTCAAGTTTCTACGAAAAAGATTTCAATAAAAACCTTATATGCCCCAAGGGCATAACTTATAACCCTTCCACTGAAGACTGTGGGGGGAGTGTCCTGCTCAAAGGTTTAATTTTCTGAACTTTGAACTGCGTGGAAACAAAATGGCTATCTCAAAATCTTTATTGGATGTGTTTGGGAAAATGGTGGGCGTGAGAGGGGCGTTAGTCGCTATCCAATCACTTTCAACTATGAAAAAAGGCACTAACCCTTTCAATTTCCAATTGAATGAGCCCTTTTGAAGTTTCTACGCTTTCAATAAAAACCTTATACGCCCCCAGGGCATAATTTACAACCCTTGCCTTGAGGGCTGTGGGGGGTTGTCATCCTCAAAGACCCAATTTCCAGAACTTAAAACTACGTTGAATAAAATGGCTATCTCAAAGTTTGATTAGATGTGTTTGGGGAAAAGGTGGGCGTGAGAGGCTGGTTAGTTGCCCTCTAATCACTTTCGACTATTAAAAAAGCCACTAGCACTTTGAATTCCAATCGAATGAGCCTTTTTTAAAGTTTCTACGACAACGCCTTCTATAAAAAACCTTATATGCCCCTGGGCATAACTTACAGCCCTTTCCCTAAGGGCTGTGGGGGACTGTCCTCAAGAACATAATTTCTATCTGGAAATATACTCAGCTGAACAAAATGGCTATCTCAAAATTTTGATTGGATGTGTTTCGGGAAATGGTGGGAGTGGAAGGGGTGTTAGTCGCCTTCTAATCACTTTCGAATATTAAAAAGGGCACAAACCACTCCAATTTCCAATTGAATGAGCACTTTTTGAAGTTTCTACGACAACTTCTTCGATACGAAGTGCCTTGCTCTAAAGGAAAAAATTAATAAAGAAGACATTGTGCCAACATCGTTCTTATATGCCCCCAGGGCATGCCCACAGTGTCCTCCTCTTTACTTAGTCCCCGTTTCTTGTCTCGTTCTCGAGTGTCCCCGTTCTTTACTTAGGGAGCGCGATCGCGCTGCCTATGATTTATACAACAACTTTCTATACAAAACCTCATATGCCCCCAGGGCATACTTACAACCCTTGCACTGAGGTCTCTGAGGGGGTTATCTTCCTAAAAGACCTAATTTCCAGAACTTTCAACTACGTTGAACAAAATGGATATCTGAAAATTTTTTATTAAATGTGTTTTGGAAAATGGTGGGCGTGAGAGGGGCGTTAGTCAATATCCAATCTCTTTCAACTATTAAAAAAGGCACTAGCCCTTTCAATTTCCAATTGAATGAGTCCGTTTGAAGTTTCTACGACAACGCTTTCAACAAAGACTTTATATGCACCTGGGCATAACTTACAACCCTTGCACTGAGGGCTCTGAGGGGGTTATCATCCTAAAAGACAAAATTTCCAGAACTTTCAACTACGTTGAACCAAATCGATATCTCAAAATTTGAATTCGATGTGTTTGGGAAAATGGTGGGCATGAGAGGGGCGTTAGTCGCTATCCAATCACTTTCAACTATTAAAAAAGGCATTAGCCCTTTCAGTTTCCAATTGAATGCGGCTTTTTGAAGTTTCTACGACAACGCTTTCAATAAAAACTTTATATGCCCCCAGAGCATAACCTACAACCCTTGCCCTAAGGGCTGTGGGGGGAGGGGTTGTCATCCTTAAAGACCTAATTTCCCAAACTTTCAACTACGTTGAATAAAATGGCTATTCTGGATATAAATGACGTTGAATAAAATTTTGATTGGATGTGTTTGGGGGAATGATGGGTGTGGGGGGGGGCTGGTTGACCTCCAATCACTTTCGACTATTAAAAAGGGCACTAGCCCTTTGAATTTTCTATTGAATGAGCTCCTTTTGGAGTTTCTACGACAACGCCTTCTATAAAAACCTTATATGCCCCCAGGGCATAACTTAAAACCCTTGCCCTGAGGGTTGTGGGGGAGTGTCCTCCTCAAAAATATATTCTCTATCTGGAAATCAATTACGCTGAAACAAAATTGCTATCTCAAAATTTTTATTGGATGTATTTGGAGGAATGATTGGCGTGAGGGGGGGGCTAGTTGCCCTCCAATCACTTTCGACTATTAAAAAGGGCACTAGCCCTTTGAATTTCCAATCGAATGAGCCTGTTTTGAAGTTTCTACGTCAATGCCTTCTATAAAAACCTTATATGCCCCCAGGGCATAAATTAAAACCATTGCCCTGAGGGCTCTGGGGGAGTGTCATCCTCAAAAACATATTTTCTATCTGGAAAGCAACTGCGCTGAACAAATGGCTATCTCAAAATTTTGATTGGATGTGTTTGGGGAAATGATGGGCGTGGGGGGGGGGCTAGTTGCCCTCCAATCACTTTCGACTATTAAAAAGTGCACTAGCCCTCTGAATTTCCAATCGAATGAGCCTTTTTTGAAGTTTCTACAACAACGCCTTCTATAAAAACCTTATATGTTCCCAGGGCATAACTTAAAACCCTTGCCCTGAGGATTGTGGGGGAGTGTCCTCCTCAAAAAGATATTTTCTATTTGGAAATCAACTATGCTGAACAAAATGGCTATCTCAAAATTTTGATTGGATGTGTTTGGGGGAATGATGGGCGTGGGGGGGGCTAGTTGCCGTCCAATCACTTTCGACTATTAAAAAGGGTACTAGCCCTTCAAATTTTCAATCGAATGAGCCTGTTTTGAAGTTTCTACGACAACGCCTTCTATAAAAACCTTATATGCCCCCAGGGCATAACTTAAAACCCTTACCCTGAGGGTTGTGGGGGAGTGTCCTCCTCAAAAACATATTTTCTATCTGGAAATCAACCACGCTGAACAAAATGGCTATCTCAAAATTTTGATTGGATGTGTTTGGGGGAATGATGGGCGTAGGGGGGGGGCTAGTTGCCCTCCAATCACTTTCGATTATTAAGAAGGGCACTAGAATTTCTCGATTTCCAATCGAATGAGCCCCTTTTGAAGTTTCTACGATTACCCCTTCGATATGAAGTGCCCTGCTCTAAAGGGAAAAATAATAAATAGTACATGTGCCAACATCGTTCTTATATGGCCTTAGGGCATAACTTAAAACCCTTGTCCCGAGGGTTGTGGGGGAGTTTCCTCCTCAAAAAACATATTTTCTATCTGGAAATCAACAACGCTGAATAAAATGGCTATCTAAAAATTTTGATTGGATGTGTTTGGGGAATGATGGGCGAGGGGGGGGGGGCTAGTTGCCCTCCAATCAGTTTCAACTATCAAAAAGGGCACTAGCCACTCCAATTTCCAATCGAATGAGCCTCTTTCGAAGTTTCTACGACAACTCCTTCGATACAAAGTGCCCGGGTATGGAGAAAAAAAAAAAAAAAAAAAAAAAAAAAAAACATTGTGCCCACATCGTTCTTACTTAGGCAGCGCTAGCGCGCTGCCTATGAGAAATAATGACCTATATTGAGTTAATCTAAGATCTAAGAATTTAATTAAATTCTGAACTGATTCTTAACAAGTTTCATAACAGTTCTTAAAGACAAAACAGAAATAAGAAATTCTTTTTCTTTCAAATTTTTCTTTCAAGTCAAACATTTTCAAATATCGTTTTTGATATCGATGTTCACGATTCGATATTCAATATCGATATTTGCTCCGATGTATCAATATATCAATATTGATATTGAATATCACCCAAGACTATTAGTGTATACAAAAATAAACAGGTTTTCAAGACACAGGCTTTCTCCAGAGTTATAGGTACTTACCAATTAAATGAAGTAAAATAGTCTCCTGATTTATCGTTTTTCATACTTTGCCTACTATATTAAGATACCAAGTCATTCCTAACTAAGAGGTCAAAGCTATAAATGGAAGGTTTATCAAGAACGTTATATTTTAGTTTAATCGAGATTAGTTGCCTGCACCTAACAAACATAATTATTTTGAGAGTCTAGGACATTCTTCCAGTTTGTATTCTTTTGATAGTACTAGCCTTAGGTATGCTCCCTGTGGAACTTTAGACTATGAGACAAACCTAAGATTCTAAATTGCACCGAAACAACAAGATACTGTAAACTAGCGTCGAAACCAAAGAGTATGGGTAACTTATAAGAGTGGTAACTGGCACTAGTGTCGAAAAAAAATATCAACGCCATCTAACGTTTGGCGACACTAGGCATTTTTTCAAGCTATTCACTTGTTTTTCTGTCAGGAACTGAGATGAGACACTTATTATTACATTAATGTTACCAACTACACAAATTAGATTAATTATTTTTATTAGTACACTGAAAAAAAATGCCAAGTGTCGGTAAACGTTAAATAGCGTGGAGAGTTTTTTGTCGACACTAGTACCAGTTCCCACTTACAAATTACCAATACTCTTTGCTGGCAAATATAATGGCTCATTGACGCAATCGACAAACATTGCCAAATGTGACTCTTCCGATGAGGAGCTGGTTATGTTCCATCTAGATACAGCAGGTTTTTGTCAATCCGAATATCACTTTTTAGGGAGGGGGAGATGATCAGGTTTTATCTATTTTACCATACGTATCGTAACTACAGTATGGGTAACTTATAAGAGTGGAAACTAGCAGTAGGACGACAAAAAACTCAATGCCATCTAACGTTACCAACACTTGGCATTTTTTCTAGCATAATAATAAGAATAACGAACCTAATTAGTGTAATTGGTGAAATTGTGGTAGTAGTGAATAACTGATCTCAGTTCCTGACAAAAAAAAAACAGTTATAAAGCTTAAAAAATGCCAAGTGGTGCTTAACGCTAGACGGTGTTGATAGTTTTCATTTTGTCAACACCAGCACCAGTTTCCGCTGTTATAAGTTACTCATACTCTTTGGTCCTAATGAAAATTTAATTTAAGGTTTATATGGACGTAAAAAATGCAGTATTATGACAAGTTTAAAACTATCGAGAGGACAAGATATTTTATTATTGAATTCATTAGTTTGAGATATATGCATTTACTCGGACCAGAATTATATTATGATACTAATTAGTCTTTTTTAGAGAATGATCTAAAGCTTGTTCTAAAAAATGCAAATTTTTTTCTATTTTTGTTAAAAATTTCCAGTTTGTCAACTTATTTTCAGTGTAAAAAAAAAAAACAAAAAAACAAAGCAAATTTTAAAAATATAAGTCGGAAAATGGATAGAGCTGAAATCTCAGCTATCGAATGATTGGAAACGTTAAACGTTAAAACTTTGTAGCCTACCTAATTTAGCTATGTAGCCTACATTCACCAAACTTAGACGCTTAATCAAAAACATAAAACACCAGATGTTTTACTACGTTAAAACGTTAAACATCCTAACGTTAAATTATCCTACGTTGAAAAGTTAAAACCCGTAGGACAGCAGGAAAATAACACACCAAAAACTTGAACAGGCAACATGAAACTAAAAAAAAACTATATCATGATAATGATTTTAGATTAAAATACTAAACATTTATCATGTTCCATAAAACATACCACAAGGTTTTTTTTCTTATTATTTCGAAATAAACAAATCAACCTTAGGAAGAACTTATTTTTTTCGATTGTTCTCATTATTAATGTTGCGTCAAACTGACGCGTCTTAGAGCTAAGATAGAATACTAGAATCTAAGCAACAACATTAGCCAAGTGTGGCTAAGAAACTTAAGCACTTCGAAAGAATGAGGAACAAATGCTAGATGATTTTGAGAAAAAATATATAGTTTTAAGTGTTTGCTTGGAAGACCAAAAAATTTAAGAGAGAAAAACAAAAATCCTGGCATTTCAGGTCCATAATCAGGAGCCTTTTCAACGGAAAATAAACTTTAAGGAACAAAAAAACAATTTTTTTTAAAATAAAACCATCTAAAAAGCGACAACTAACACACAAGAGAAAAAAAAAAACAGACAACAGCAAAATAAACAACTAAACAAAACTCATATTTTTACTGTGATCTACTGTGATCACTGACAAGACAAACAAATGTCTATGGTGTACAACAGATAAGCTACCTCTTTACAGTCAGATGGACAAATGAGATCTATTCTAAGAAATTATTTATGTTTGGAAGACCTTTTATCAAACAATAAGCAGTACGAGAAATGTATTCAATCCCACTTTCTTAGGCTACAACAAAAGGAAAACTAAGATAACTAGGTCATATTATAAGGATAAAGAATGATAGAGTGCCCAAAACTGTTCTTTTTGCCCTAACATCTGGGGTCAAAAGAAAAAGCAGGACGTCACCATAGAGGTGAAAAGAAGGTCCCAAGAAAGGATTTTAAAGTAATGAAATATGATTTAAACGAACTTTATTAAAAGGAGTAAAGAGTAAAGCTTTGAACGGAGTAGGATGGAGGAGGGGCGGATGTAGTTGTGTTTTCACCATATCAGTGTGTGCAGGGATGAGCTATTATCAGCAGATGCAGCAGATACTTCAAGACAAGAATTGTTAAATTACCAAAGAAATCGACATAATTGTTTTTCCCGTTTAAATATTTTAGGTCTATTCCATGCTGAAAATCGCGATTTTCATTTTTTTTATTGTTTCAAAATTATAAGGTTTTTAACACAGTATCACATTTGTGCTGCCACATTGAATCGTGAAAATAAGCTACACCTTTTAAAACTGTTTTACCGTATATTTCTAGCTTAATTCTTGCCTAATTTTCGCCCACGTTTCTCTTTTTAAATTTGGCGCCCGCTACTACTAAAAACTGCACAACTGTATATGGAGGTCTTTTCCTTACCAATAAAAATCTCGAGATGTCCTAATCTTTTAGAAGATTTATGGTTATATAAGTTTGAACAAGAGCAATCAAATAACCTGATTTCATTTTCAATGCCCTTTGTACCTCAAATTTAACGCATGGCAAATAAATGAAATCAAAATATAAGTGACTTAAGAAAAAGGAGTACAAAACCCACTTACATTTTGGGAGGCAAGTGTTTTCTGAAATAATTCTGGCTCAAACCTTGGAAGTGTGACAATCTTGCCACCATACCAAAGACTTGAAAGGAGAACTATAGCCAACCCATATATATGGAAGAAGGGTAATATAGCCAAAAATCGCTCTTGAAAAACATCTGAAAAATATACAAGATTATACATGTTACATTTAAAACTAAAATAAATAATTAGAATTAATAAAACAATGAGATTTTTTTAAATTTAGTGCTCACTGAGCTTTGGTAAATGAATAAAAATGACCTGGACGGTGTCTCGGTACCCCCTTCAAGGACTTCTGGGCTTAGGTCCAGTATTTCAAAGCAAATTGCCCTAAAAATGTTGAATATTTGGAAAACTAAGAACAAAGTATATTTGTTTGAGAGAAGTTTGGAAAAGCGCAGTCGAAAGATACCGTCGTATGAACAGCCTTGAAAATAATGGTCTGCTATTTAGTTAAAATATATAAATCCAGGACAATGTTGTCACAGAAACAAATACAAGTAATAGTAATTAACGAACCAAGACTCGCTTTAGTTTTTACTGCTTTGTATTAGTTCATTAATAGAATTTACCCTTTAATTATTCTTTAATTTATAAAGATGTGTTTCATTTAAAAAATTATATTTATAGTTATTTCATTTTCTATGTATATGAAAATATTTATTTGACAATACTGATCATCCTAGCTCATTTCAGAGAGTGAAAGGCTTAGTCTAACTTCCTATTCGTGGTAAAAACAGAGTCCGTATTTTTAATGGAAAATTAAAGGCATTTTAACAAAAATTTATAAACGTGGGAGAAATGAACATGTAGTCAATTTTTTGCGCAGTTTACAATCTAATTAATCTAATTATCATCTACTATTAACTATCTAATAATATCTAACTAATCTAATTAATCTAATTAACCTATCCGTTAACTCAGTTCATATTAAATACAGGCATATAGTGGTAGTATAAGAGGAAAAGGCAAGTCCTGAATTCAAGACTCAGTGAGCATATGGAAAACAACTACTCAGAACTTACAAACGACAAATGAACTTTTTTGCGGTGAGGTGTTAACTTTTCGAAGTCGGCTAAAGAAAAGGATTGTGGTACACTTTTAGAGTTCGAAATCCCTACAGGTTCTGGCTTCCAACCCTCTTGAGGGTTCCGAGTTTGAGTTCGGAATAAATATTCTAGTTAGTTCTAAATAAATTAGAATGTCAGCGTTCTGACACGTTAATTTTATACGATCGTACGGTATTAATTTTTCGGCGTAAGAAAATAATTTTCAATATCATTCGATAGCTGAACTTCATTTTTATCCATCGACCAAGTTACATTGTTGAAATATGCTTTGAATTTTTCTAAGACTGAAATATAGATTGAAAACACACGCAATAAAGTAAATTTACCAATTTTTTTTTCAAACTGGTTTAGATCCTTCTTTAATAGAATACTAACTAATATCATAATCCTGGTTCGGTGAATAGATAGATTTTTGACGTAATACCTTAACTAGGTATTTTTTCCAAGACCACACTACCTTTCTATGACGAACAAATAAACGTTCAAATGGGGATAAGTCCATTTATTAGACAGTAAAACAGATGCAAAAGTCTGATCATTTAGATCACATGCACAGCGATCGTCACCAACAAAAATATTATTTCTGCTAATTACGATCGCTGTACATGTGATCGAAATATCCAGACTTTTGTGTCTGATTTCGCTGTCTAATAAATGCACTTGTCCCCATTTGAAGAAATATTTGTTCATAAATGGATGGATTTAAAACTAATAGAAATACCTTGACCTCTCAGTACTAGTCACAGGCGTAAGCTTGTCGCAATATTGCATGCTTCACATGGAACATATACTGTGGACGTCATCTTAGATTATTTAAACGTTAGTAAACCGTAATACGCCTCTTATCTATGAGACAGCGTTCTTGTTATACATACTGTACAGCTGTCATTCGTACTATTTTGCCTCACACTATATTTTTATAATAGTACTAGTCTGGCTGGCAAGTCAGCTAAAAAAAAAAAAAAAAAAACAGGTACAGGTACAAAAAATACAGGTTAAAGATCAACCAGATCCATAGATGGCACATAGGACGTCAAACTGACGCTTAAGTTGCTGGGTCTGTTTGCAGGTAGGGGTTGCAAACCTGCTACCCAACCTTGCGGCACAGGAATCGAACCACAGGATTCATAGTGCCAAGCACAACATCAATCCATAGAGCTTGGTGGATACCAAAGTTTCCGGATTCAGATTCTTATGAGGGCTCCAGTGTGTCCAATTTAGTTCGGTTTACGAATCCTAACTAGTCTTAAATACTTGTGAATACAAACAAAAGGCCTCACATGACTTATGAATTCAAACAGCAAAATGACTCTTGTGTATGTAACAGTATTTTTGTTACAGCTATTATTTATGCTATTTCGTTTTAAATACAGTTTCTATTGTAGTAAACACTGCGGTAGGACTGGGGTCGGCTGGAGTCCACTGCAAAAAAGCTGGTGATCCATCTTTAGAGCTTCATAGATGTCGTAAGTTTCCAGCTCCAGGCCCTTTCGTTTTAAGCATTTTAGCTAGTCCAATTGGAACAGGTTTTTCACTTAAATTGCATCTTCTTTGATAATTTTGACGTCAGTGAATAGGAATATACCTTTTACACTGTTGATATTAGACAACATTTTTCTTTTAGCAAATAGGTTTTATTAAACAAATCTATGGACACACAAATATAAGTGAACCAGCAGATTAGTTGTGAGGGAATCACATTTACAATTGAGAATCAAGGTGAATAAGGCTGTCTTTACACGAAGACCCAATAACAATTTTTTCTTGGACGCCTGACAAGCATAGGGTCGATGGTAATTTGTATATCTTATGCAAAATTACGTAACGGTGTTTTCACGTACAGTGCATCCATACTATTTGCAGCACTTTTTCCAAAAAAGTGACAGTCAGTGGCGCTAATTGGGGTAACAGGGGTACAGTTGCCCCCTCACCCAAAATAACGCTCCTTCTCCCTATATTTCAGAAAGTATCTTATTTGTATTTTCATTGAAAGATACCTTTTTTTGGCATCTCATTGGGAAAAAGAGGAAAAAAACAAAATTGTCCCTCCTTGAGCTTGACAAATTTTTTTGCCCCTACAACTGGTGGAGCACCACTGGTGACAGTGAGTTAAGATTACATTCAAAAGAGGAGTAGTTTTTTCATTGTGCTAACGATCCATTCCTGACCTTCAGAAGCTATTTAGTCTCTAAAAAAATATTTTGTGTCACACCTACAAGACTAGTAACTATCGAATTGCTAATCAACAAGTATTCGTAACTAGTAACTAGTGACAAATCTACTAGTAGATTTAATAACTAGTAACTAGTTTTAACTAGTAACTGGATTAAATAACTAGCAGCTAGTAGTGCCATATAGTAACTAGTGGCAAATCAACAAGTATTCGATAGAGCTACTAATCTCTAAATGAAATAAAAAAGATAAAAAAAATAGAAATTTCTGTTATCCCTGGTGAACAGCAAAACCACATATCTGCATATTTCTAAAAGACTATTTTAATACATTTCTGTCAAGAAAAGTTTGGGATTTGGATGAAAAAAAACAAAATACCCCGATGGGTGTTATAGACCCATTGTTACTCTTAGTTTTAAATTTTGAATGTTATCCTTAAGTTCCATCAAATCTATTCACTTTCCTCGGCAATCTCTAAAAAACAGACATGAAGTTTCGTGACCCACCGGTGATATTTTGAATTTTAACGTGTCCTTACCAGTAGACTGTTTAAGAAGTCCCATTGTGGGGAATTGGAGTTGGCATAAGCTTGCCACAACGTTTCTATGTGTAAGGCATACGCCTTTCGGTAGTCCAGTAGTGCCACTTGAAAAAGGAAGGAGAATGGTATCATCAAGGTCTACCTGTAAGTTTCAAGGTTTTTAATTTTAACAAATATAAATTCAAAGGTGCTGAACGTCTATTGCAAAAGTGTGCTTACACCTTTTTTTTCCGTTTATAATTTTTTTTTTTTTTTTTTGGTAAATTATCCAAAAATATTGTAGGTGTGTATTTTAATAAAAATAAAATATCTCCATCTTAGAACTACCAAAATACAATAAGAATGACCCAAATCAAGGTCGTTTCCAGATATAAGGGTTACCACGTTTGACCTCCCCCCCCCCCCCGAAATTTTTATACGACCTGTAAAAATTAGCAAAATGCATATGGACAAATTTTTGATACATTTTGTAAAGATCTCTTTCGTAAAAACCCCCTCCAACCCCCCCCCCCCCCCAACAAAAAAAAAATCTGGGATACACCGTTGATCCAAAAATAGCAAAAGTATTTTTCTAGAATGTTATTAATAATCAAAAAAAAAATAAAGTTGAATAATACTATAAATGGTGAAGAAATTTCGCTTTTAAAGTCCAAGTTAATCCAATTGCCATAAAAAATAGAGGGATTATTTTCCAGAGTGGTATCGAAAACGTGCCTCAATTTCATCAAACCAAAATGGTATTCTAATGTAAGATTGAAAGTTTGTCTTTCACTGGAAGTACCCGGGTAGGAAAGAAGGTATGCTTAAGAGATTTTATCATTAGATTTATTGGTCAAATTTAACGCTGGATGAGGGCTCTCAATTTTCCTCGTCCACACCTCTTTGAATCTTATTACGTGATGGCACAGCCCCTTGACTGGGCTGTAAGATTTTTAATGATACTACTTTGTAGCACAGCCCCTTGACTGGGCTGTAAGATTTTTAATGATACTACTTTGTAGCATTTTAGGAAAGTTTAAGTAGTTTAAATAATCGATTTTCCGACAAACTCTTTTTTAGTGTTTTAAAGATGAGGTGATTGAGCTAGATGAATGATAAATTTTCAGGATTTGCTATTTGGTCTCCATTTCCAATGAAAATGGTACTCTAGTGTAAGAGTGAAGGTTTATGAGAGAGCAGCCTTAGAAAGCAGCCCTCCTCTTATTCATCGTTGTTTCGCTCATTTAGTACTTCATTTTTTATAAGACGCATTATTTGTTCTTCGTCAGTTTTAACAGTACTTTTTACTTTTAAATGGAAAGCTATTTTTGCTATTTTATAATACGAGTTGCGCTTAATTCAATCTCCAATCACTGCTTGATTACTTCATAGCCGTACTATCTTTCTTTCTCAAGCCTATTGTTACAGGTATCAAAGGTGGCAGCCCTCGTTTTCATGGAAATACAAAATAACCTGTAATTTACTTTACCTTATTAAACATATTAAGTAAGCAGTATATTTAACATACATAAAAAAATGCAGAAAGCAAAAGCCGCTCATTGGGTTCGAACACGGGTTATTCTCATCTAGTTTCAAGTTTCTAGTTTTTCGTCTAGTTTCAGCGGGTTCGAAGTTTCAACCCCGTGTTTGATGCACTAGATGCACTGATGCACAGCACTTGATATACTAGACGAGAACAAACCGTGTTCAAACCCGCTGAGCATGAAAACGCGGCTAAATATACTGGAGCAAAGTGTGTAAATGTCTTAAAAATTTCAGTTTTAACATTACTCTTTACTTTGAAAAAAAACCCTCTTTTGTTATTTTTATGACATGAGTACCAGAGTAGTACTTAACTCATATCACTACGTATCAATAACTCTCGTATCACTACGTGAGTACTCTATACTAGTCACAAGGCCATTGTGTTTTAAATATTGTCATCAAGCCAATTTTCAGTTACAGGTGGCAAAGGGGACAGGCCTCTTTTTTCACGGGAATACAAAATAACAGAGTACCCTATCACTTTTGAATCACTTTTGCCACAAGGGTTTAACTCCAGAATTCAAAAGATAATCACAAGTTTATTCTGCACTACTCTTGGGGCTAACAAACAACCGAAAAAGCTGCAACATATTTTATAACTTTAATAAGTTCTGAACGACATAAGAAGGTCTCGACAGGCCAAATCACCAAATCGTTTCTAATAAAAAGAGAAAATTGCTAGATGAGAAGAAAAAGACTGTCTTTATTTGAGTCTTACCTTCCAGATAAAAAAGTTATACAGGAGATAAATGATCTTTTTGTATTCAGTAAATTTTATGGACTTGTGCATTTAGAGGGGTTGATGTCTCTTTAGCAAATTACGCTGATAATATTCTGAACCTGTTATGACTTGTGCATTTAGAGGGCTTGATGTCTCTTTAGCAAATTACGCTGATAATATTCTGAACCTGTTATGACTTGTGCATTTAGAGGGCTTGATGTCTCTTTAGCAAATTACGCTGATAATATTCTGAACCTGTTATGACTTGTGCATTTAGAGGGCTTGATGTCTCTTTAGCAAATTACGCTGATAATATTCTGAACCTGTTATGACTTGTACATTTAGAGGGCTTGATGTCTCTTTAGCAGATTACGCTGATAATATTCTGAACCTGTTATGACTTGTGCATTTAGAGGGCTTGATGTCTCTTTAGCAAATTACGCTGATAATATTCTGAACCTGTTATGACTTGTGCATTTAGAGGGCTTGATGTCTCTTTAGCAGATTACGCTGATAATATTCTGAACCTGTTATGACTTGTGCATTTAGAGGGCTTGATGTCTCTTTAGCAAATTACGCTGATAATATTCTGAACCTGTTATGACTTGTGCATTTAGAGGGCTTGATGTCTCTTTAGCAAATTACGCTGATAATATTCTGAACCTGTTATGACTTGTGCATTTAGAGGGCTTGATGTCTCTTTAGCAAATTACGCTGATAATATTCTGAACCTGTTATGACTTGTGCATTTAGAGGGCTTGATGTCTCTTTAGCAGATTACGCTGATGATATTCTGAACGTTAGTTGAACGGGAACTGGAATAAAAGAGAATTTCCTGTACTGTCGGAGGGGTATTGTTTTTCAGCTACTTTTGAAATGGACCCTAACATCTTCCTTTAGACACCAGAGGTATTTGGAATGCGGTAACTGAAAAGTTCAGTGGTACCAATTCACAAAAATGTTGGGAGCGGGGGGGGGGGGGGTGGTCAAAAGGTTTTTTTTTTTTTTTTAATCTAGGGAGATTTCAATTTTCCGATTTTTCAGTGAAATGCTAAGAAAGGGTATTTCAATTTTTTCAATTCAATTCTGTTTATTACAAAATGATATAACACATGACATTCATCCAAGTGGCTGCCCAAAGAAAGACATAAAAGCACTTGATACTGGGCGACCACCAGTTTTATTTCACAATGAAAATGCCAAAAAACGGCATTTTTTGAAAGCTAGGGGAGCAAAGTCATCTAGAGGAAACCCATCCCTAACCTACTACCCTACCAATTGGTGCCACTGTACTATGCTACACAAAACGAAATTATAGGAGAGCAGAAATACTGAAAAGTTGTGGTTCGTTTTTTTTTTTTTGTCATTAGGGACCGGTTTTCTATCGGATATTCTACGAAACAGCGTGTTTTTTCACGAAAAGGGTGAAGAGTGTTGGATTTTAGGCATCCAAGATGCGGCGAAAAACCAAAGAAACAGTAAAAAAGGCAGAGTTGTCTGCCTTGCCTTCCTGACAAACACTATAGAAATGTTATGACTGGTTTACGAAGAAGAATCACAAAGGTTAAACCAATAGAATTACAGCACACTTTTCAACATCAAAATATAGGATATTAAACTCCTTTTCCACTTTAACGATAAATGTTTTGGTAAGAAAAAGGTAAAGTTACCAATTTGTTTCTGTGAGTGAAAAAAGAGGATATGAGGCATTTTGAAAAAAAAAAATTCTAAATATCTTAAAAAACAAAGATAGGATACAACGGATTGATAGAACCGATAGAGCTTCCTTTTTTTTGGGGGGGGGGTCTATAAACCTACATTTAGAAAAAGAGATCATATACCATTTTTTGATTTACCATGCCGGATCTGTGTTTTCCACACTCATTCTGCTAGCTGAAGAAAAAAGTACTACATGTGTTATCTCTTTTTTGTGAATTCTTTTTATTCCAAAATACATTTTTTGTTAAATTTAGGAGCCAAAATCTATCTGTCTAAAAAGCAAAACGCAACCCTAGCAATCTACCTCTGTAATTGTCTCTGTAGTTAGAAGGTTTCAGGAAAATGATGACGAATTTTATAAGCAGATATGGTAAGTGTACCCTGCTTCGTCTCCCGGCTGGGGGATTTAGCTCAACCTTTAAGAATTTTTTTTTGGGGGGGCAGGGGTAAGGGCACTTTATATTATTGACATTTTGTCAGAATTGCTTACAAAATTATCACAAGAAAGCTAAGTAGGACCAACGTTATTTTCACTATCAATAAATTCTAACAACTTGCCTTCTTAAAAAAGATAGCTCCTCATAATCTGCCTGGAAATGTTTTCCAGAAATCAGGAAACTTTCAAGAAATTGAATATTTTTCTCCGTCTAAATTTCCAAATGATCACAGTTTTCACCAGGACCGAATAAAGGGTGATTGAAGGAGTGGACCTAATCGGGCCCCGCATTTGAGAGGGCTCCGCATCACCATCAAAATGAACATGTTTTTGATGATAAGGGATGGATTATGAGTTATTCAAATAATTAAATATATTTATTTTAATTTTGCATAGCTGGATGATATTTATTAATGTGTTTATTATTTATACAATATATACTTTATAATATAGAACACTGATACCCGTGAAAGTTCATGTCAAATTTACTAAATTTAATAGGGATATTCCTATATTAGAGAGATTTTGCACGGCGTACCGGAGTTCCTTTACGTACGTAAGCTACTATGCAAGTATATTTTATTTAAATATTTAACACATAGGAAGGGCACCACACAAAAAAAATCCAATCGGGCCCCTCACCATATTCAATACGATCCTGGTTTTTTACTGCTTATCCTGTCTAACGGTAGACACTCAGATCCTGTTTCTAAGGAAACTAGGCACAAAGCAATGGGAAGCAAAAACAATTATAGAAATTTGAAAAGATTTCTGAAATCCTTTTTCATGGAAAACTATAAAGCGCTTCCTTTATTTGTTTGTTTATTATTTATTCCTAAACGAATGGACCAAATGGCCTGGAAATTGGCATGGGTGACCCTCTCTGGCAGAAGAATATCAAGACAAGAGTTAGGAGAGAGAGGAAATGGAGCGGTGAAACAATATACCCCGTTTCGCTTAACCGCTTATATCACGTGTGACCTCTCTAGAAAGAGATATTTAGATATAAGGATGGGATGGCGCGTTGGGAGGGGGAGTTCAGAGATCTGTTCTCAAGTGTTTGTATTATATACTGATTGGCAAATGACTTTATTATTATTATTAACTCAAGGCTTTTTTGTGTGCAATAGAAAGGCCAGAGGTGGGCTGAGTGGGAGTCCGTTGAAGGGGAGGGGGAAGAATTGAGAATTCTTGTACTTGAATAATAACTTATATAAGAACTGTTTAAATAACTCTATAGCTCAGTGGTTAATTATTAGAACCACTTTGCATGGAGTAGGTTTGCAGAATGTTTCCGGATGGAGCCACTGTTTTTATTTTTTCAACAATTCGTTTTTGTACTAGGAAACGGCGGGAAGTGAGAGGAGACGATTAAGAGGGCCAGACGGATAGTAGTTTGGAGGAGGGAGGAGGTAATTGGTGGTAAAGTAATCACAAAGCATTAAAAATTAAGATGTGATACTAAAAGCATATAACAATCCGTTATAAAGATTATAGGGCGGCCTCGAAGAGTTTCAGCACGTGGGAAATAAATTGTCAGCATAGATAGACAAAAAATATAATGCTGGTAGGCTACTTTTAGTATTTTTTTTTTGTGGGCAAATAAAGTCCTTTTTGTCCAACAGACTTATGAATAATAGCCAGGGAATAACAAACCTCAGCTTCTTTATAAAGGCTTCCATCATCTTTTAGTAGATCTTCCAAATTAATCCAACCTTCTAAACTTCCTCCAACAGCTATGAACCTGAATACTGTCCTCATTTTTTCCTTTTGCGAATTAAGCCCTTTCGCAACAGGTGCAAATGAAACCAGAGCTTTTGCATTGCTTAATATCACTTGTCGACTTAATTCCTCTATAGATTGTTAAATTCAGATTATTAAAATTACAAAAATTAGCTCACAATAGGGTATTGATTGAATGTTGGTCTTCTTATTGAGTTATCGTTAAGATTGCAAATTATTGAAATTACAAAAATTGCTCACAATATGGGACAGACTGAATGTTTGTCTCCTTAGTGAGTTATCGTAAGGTCTGGTAATGTATCTTTTGCCTAGTACAGTATTGTCTCATAGTTATGAGTTGTGGCATTAATTTTTCTTTTGTTGGTTAGTCACACTTATTCTGTTTGCTTGTCACTTTACTTTAGCTGGCAGCTAAAGCAATTTCTGCTACTTTGCCAAGCAATCTATTGATTTGAAGAAAATGAACTATTTATTGGCCTTTTTAATTTAATTGTTCTTCCATACAGCAACAACCGTCATATAAGTTATTGCTCACATTTTTTATTAACAATAGCAACAGTTGTAGAAGAGACAATTCTATAGGAATATGACGGCAATTAAAATTGCTCAGTGATCCAATTCCTGAATATTGTCCTCACAGTAACTTTTTTCTATGCAAACCTGAATTTCTTCTTGTATTTCTCATCCTTTTAAAGCTGAATAGATTCCGTTCACAAAAAAGCATCATAAACATTCAGAAAGCTTAAAATTCTTTTTGTGGTTAAGCCAAAATGCCGACAAGGCAAAAAAAGCAACCCACCATGATTAGGGGTTTAAATAATTTCTAAGACCACACTGGCTGTGCATGACGAAATGAAAAACAAATTGTGAAAAAGAAAAACAGGAATTTTCGTAGCCAGTGAAAAAACGAAGAAAATACATGCAGATATTTCGGTCGAGACCGTTCACAGTGCACAAAAGTAAATAAAGAGTAAAAATGTATAGATATAAGTCCAAAGGACAAAATAAACCTCAAACACAAAAGGCTAAATTAAAAATAAACTGTTTCTATAGATTAAAAAAGCTTTACACAAAATTACATCCCAGGTTTGAATAGCCATTCAATGTTTGATGCTTTTCTTCAATAGAGATACCGGTGAAAGTTACCTATGCCGCATTCAATGCCGTATCCAAGTGGGGCAGGTTAGGGGGTTTAAATCTTCCCCCCTCAAATGTTTGTCGGACTCTTAAAAACGTAATGGAAATGAATATAAAAACATTTTTGATGCGTGTTTTAAAGTTTTTTGTACCCCCCCCCCACACACAAAAAAAATCCTGGATACGATCCTGGTCCCATTTCTAATGAACTTGTAAATTCCGACTGGCAAGCGATTAGCGTTCAAAAAGCTTTATACAAAATCACTTCACAGGTTTGAATAGCCATTCAATGCTTGATTTTTTTTTTTTTTTACTTAGTTATCCTCTCACTATTGCTCGGAGAGTGTCAATTTTTTAAGTTTAGTGTTTCCTTTTGTTGTACTTAGAACTTTTATCCGTATACTTTTACCTCTTTTTTACTTTTGTGCACTGAGGACGGTCGCGCGGAGGGCTTGACTGATATATCCTTCCTTTTTTCACTGGCTGGAAATATTCTCATTTTTCTTCTTCAAACTTTTATTTTATTTTAATATGGTTTTGGTAATACTCGCTCTAAACTAGTGATTCTTCGGCAATTTTAAGAAATTATCTTCTTCAGGCAGTGGCAACCTTAGTCAGAATAGACGCGAAGAAAAAAAAGAACTGTCTCTGTCCATAACTTATAATCGCCATTCTAAGCATCGCACCACTTTTACTGAATAATAATAACTTTTTTCTATTTAAAATTGTCTTTCAACCCACAAACCAGGGTTACCACTGTTTAGGTGGCAACCCTGGAATTTCAGTTCAAGATCTTGATATTTAAGTTCTCAGCTTAGGATCTTGGGAAATATCCTTTTCATTACTCAGTATATTAGGATCTTTGACAGTATCCATTGCATATGTACAAGCTGTATATATTCCTGTTGCTGTTGTACATAGTCTGTCGCAAGCTGTACACATATGTACAAGTTGTACACATTTCTGCTGCAACAAGAATCACCAAAAATAGGTTTTTAGAATATTAAAATATATTTCCTACACCATTCTGCCTTCCTATTCACGATTAAAACGGAATTAAAATAAAAAAAAAACGCGTAAAACTTTTAATAAGAAAATGAAGCTTTGTGAAAAAAAGTAAAATAATAATAGACCGAAAATTTCGGCTTCACATCCGGAAGCCTTCATCGACTGAAAAAAAGGAAAGAAAAGCTACATTAAAACATAAAAGACGAGAAAAAATTAAATAAAAACAACAAAAGACACACAAATGCAATACAAAAACAAAGACAAAAAAAATACTCACATTTAAACAAGAATTATATTCTGATACGATACTGTTTAAACAAGTCCCAATGTTTTCACGTAATTATACAACAAGGCAGGATGACTACAACATATGTCTCAATTGTCTTTTGATACGGAATTCTAGCAAAACTGAACGATATTGTTATTAAAAACTTGCGTATGCCCAAGGTCAAATTAATTAAAACCAAAAACAGGTCAAGAGACATTTAGTACTATTAATTTTAGACTTTAATTTTCATTCCGTTTTGATCATAATGGGCGAATTGCTTCTTCTAACATCAAAATTACTATGACATAGCATGTGTGAACCGACTCTACTCTGTTACTCTGATTTCTGTAGTCTCAGCAGTGTTCGTTCGCTTCTTCAATATTGTTAATGAAAATGTTGCCCGTACTTTGTCATGTAACATTTCTGCCGAAAATGGAACAGCACTTAGGTTATTTACCATAGCCGAGAAGAAAAGGATTTTTCCCAGTAATGTTATTGGATATAATTGACTCCACAATGGGCGAGAAAAAGTGGTTTTCAGAAACTGACTAATGGTGATGGTGTGCGTGTAACTGAACCACCGTGTAACTGAACCCCAAGCAATTGAACCCCTGTAACTGAACCACCGTGTAACTGAGCCACCGTGCAACTGAACCCCCGTATAACCGAACCCCCGTGCAACTGAACCCTCGTGTAACTGAACCACCGGGCAACTGAACCCCATTTCACTAAACCCTCGTGTAACTAAACCCCCGTGCAACTCAACTCCATTTAACTGAACCCCCATGTAACTAAAACCCCATGCAATTGAACCCCCGTGCAACTGAACCACCGTGCAACTGAACCACCGTGCAACTGAACCACCGTGCAACTGAACCACCATGCAACTGAACCACCACACAACTGAACCACCGTGTAACTGAACCATCGTGTAACTTGAACATGATAATGGTAATAAGCTTACCTGAGCTATGGATGTCAGGTATTGTGTTATCTTGGAACGATAATTTCGACAGGACCTGTGCCTGTCATCATCAGGTTCAAATTCAAGACTCTTCTAACATCCATAACAATAACAATACCTGACATCCATAGCTCAGGTAAGCTTATTACCATTATCATGTACAAGAGTCAGGTTGGCCTCAGAGAATATATAAACATCGTGTAACTGAACCACCGTGCAACTGAACCCTGGTGTAACTGAACCATTGTGCAACTGAACTACTGCACCGAAGCAGGTAATTAACCTTTTTCAAACCAAACGATAAACAACTACGAGCGTAGAAAATACCACAAAATGAAAACAACAAAATAAGGAAAGTGGTAAAAAAAAAATACAGTATGTAGACGGTGAGAGCCGCCGTTTACCCCCCCCCCCAAAAAAAAAACATCCATTAAGGAAAATACCCCATGGAAAATAACACCTCACGGAAAATGCCCCCCTCCCAGAAAATACCTACCCGTGGAAAATCCCCCCCCCCAAAAAAAATACCTCTTGCGGTTGGTTAGTCTCCAATCACTTTCGACTTATAAAAAAAGACTAGAAATGCCTGGGGATTATCAAATAATTTCTTCCTCCATCCTCCTATCGTCTCTTCCTTAGAGCTAATTCTGTGTTTATTTGAAGGCTTAATGAGAGCTGAGATGTTTTGGCATCAAAATGCACCCTTTGAGATATCTCCCTCTCTTCCTAGCTACAAAACAATCAGATAACCCCGTTGCAGAAGTTTAAGTTCCTTTTTAAGTTTTTTGATTTGTCTATTGCTTACAGATAGTATTTGTCATTGGGAAACATCCGGATATTTTTTTTGTGGGGGTTTTCTGGGGGATCTTTCATGAGAGAACAGTATTTGCACGGAGGGGGGGGGGGCAATATTTACACATAAATTCCTCTTTTCCACTTCCCTTGGAACTTCTCAATTAAACTAAAAAATAACACGACTCAAAGAAGATTTTTAAATTTTGAAAACCATAATTTCTGCAAGGGGGGTATTTTGCAGGTGATGAGGTTTCCGTGGGTGGTGGAGGGGAAATTTTCCACGGGGGAGGGGGTAAACGCTTAGACCCGCAGAAATTGACAGGGTGAAGGGAACCCCAATTAACAGACAAAAGAAAGGGAAATAAATCTGGATTTAAGAGCTTATGACGTCCGATTTCTTTGTTTTTGTGACAACAAAACAGAGCATTTTTATAAATCATCTTCACAGTAATTTATATAAAGACTTAAAAAAACAAACAATTCAAACAAGGTTGAACATGTAAAGATTCTAACCTGTGTTTTACCCAATATAAGTACAGAGGTTTGAGTTACACGAGGGTTCAGTTGCACGATGGTTCAGTTGCACGGTGGTTCAGTTGCACGGTGATTCAGTTGCACGGTGGTTCAGTTGTACGGTGGTTTACTTGCACGGGGGTTCAGTTACATGGTGGTTCAGATACAGGGGGGTTTAGTTAAATGGGGTTGAGTTGCACGAGGGTTCAGTTAAAGGGGGTTCAGTTGCATGAGGGTTCAGTAACACGAGGGTTCAGTTGCACAGGGTCCAGTTGTACGGTGGTTCAGTTGCACGATGGTTCAGTTACAGGGGTTCAGCTGCTTGGGTTTATTACACGGTGGTTCAGTTACAATGGAACCAATGGTGATAAAGACACTTATTAATACCCTAGTTTTACCAATTACATAAACTAAAGTAATTATTCTTTTATAACACTGGAAAAGATACCAGGTGCCGCAAAACATTAGATGGGGTTGGTAGTTCATTCTGTCAACATTAGCACCAGTTCCCACTCTTATAAATTACCAATACTTTTTAAGCCAAGCTTCGTAGCTAAGTAGTTACCAACACTAAGTGCCTTTAAAAAAATTCTCTTTTCATTTGGCGTTAACTCCCTAGGATTAAGTCCCCTCTTAACAAGAACCAATTAAGTAAAACGTTGATAGGGGAAGTCAAGGTTGTACTAAGAAAAGAGACAACCCCCAAAACAACCCCTTTTAAGCAGACTTAAAATGTCATTAACTTGGTAGTTGGTACCTTTTTTTGGGTCGTCCTATCGGCATATTTTATACAAACAAAAAATATTTTCTAAATACAACCCCTTTTATACAATGTATTAGGACATTTATATAATTTTTTTTTTTTTATTAAGGCTCTAAAGTATAGCGAAACGAAGCGTGCACGTCCTACCCATGACCCCTGAAATATTGCCATGTCTTACCGATGGGGCATGCGCCCCACGTTGGGAATCACGGTGTTAGAGCATCAAAGGTCAAAAAGCCTTCATTATTATCTTCTTTGTTTCCACTGGGAAAAACTTCAAAAGAAATGAACTAAAGAGATACTACCTGGCGTGTAAATTGGATTGGCGGGAGAAACTGTTACTCCCACCGCAACTGCTCCAAGAAAAACGACTGGAAAGAGTGGCGAGTTTGGAATAATGACGGCAAGGACGTCTCCCTTTCGCATGCCCATTCTGAGGAGTGCTGATCCAAACTTTTTTGACAGTCCATACAATTCCTTATAAGTAAATTTTTGGCCTGTGATACCACATTCCTGAAATAAAACTCATGATGCCTTTTTGCTAGTTGACTTTTTTAATATTTGTAAATTTAAATATTAGTAAGTTTAGTAAGTTTAAATATTTAGTAGTTTTTTTTGTAGAGTACGATTAATTATGGAAAGACAAAAAATTGCCACATCTCCTAAATCTTATTATCAACAATATAATCCAGCTAGACTAGTGGAATGTCATCAAATAAGTGATGGCCCACATATCCTGCTATAGGAAAAGAATGTCACACAGTCAAAGTTATTAATTACAAAGTCCCTCTGGTGTTGCCTATTGGAAGTCAATGTGACGATGAAATTTCGTTTTTTATCTTTTTAAAGACGTGAAATTCTGAAAACCTGTTTGCTCCTATGGGATAGAAACTTGATCAGGCACGTACTACGGTAAAAGGCCTAAGGACCCTCTCCTTAAAAAAAGACACCATTCTCCCAATATTCTGATATTAAACGTCCTTTTCCCGAAAGTGTATTTTTAATGTTACCAAAACATTCACTTTAATTTCAATATAATTTAACTTCTTTGCTCATTTACAAATATTCAATTATTCAATAGATATTAAAATCGTGAATCACGAAAAACTAACAGCATAGGACTTGGGTTTAAATAAAATAAAACAAGTTTTTTTTAACTGAAAGTAAGGAGCGACATTAAAACTTAAGACGAACAGAAATTATTCCGTATATGAAAGGGGCTGTCCCCTCCTCTACGCCTCGCTCTTTACGCTAAAGTGTTTTATTGTTTTAAAAAATAGAGTTGTGAGAAAGAGTCTAACTTTAGCGAAAAGAGCGAGGCGTAAAGGGAACAAATAACATAGGAATCCTGTTTCTAGCTGGCAAGAATCCCGGGATTCCAGGTGTTGCATTATTTCTTCAGTATTAAAAGAGAGTTCAGCCTGTCAACATCAAAATGGATACTTATACATTATTGGATACTGAGAGTTTTAGCGAAATGGATCCTAGAGCGCTTAAAGTAGCAGCGGAAATTACAAGAGGCTGTCGACTAACCCTTCTTTGGGGATTTCCTATGTAACCCCTGACAAATTTTGATTCAGTTTGAAAAAAGTCTGCAGTGCGTTAACATGGATGAACATGTTAATTTAGAAATATCTTTTTATTACGATTGTTCTATATGTAAAGGACATTATCATGATTTCAGCCATTCTTATGAGCCTATTACATCATGTTTAGATATTGTGGACTCTAGAATAGACGAGAAGAATCTGGAGGAAATGAGGAGAAGAATCTTGATTGATACGAAGAGAAATTTATACAGGGTACAAGTAAGAACGCATAAAACGAGGCTCGATATGGTAGAAAAGTAAGAGGGAGATCGAAAGAAGAGACATAGAAAAGAGGGCTATCTCTACAGAGATATCTCAAAATATACTATAAAAGACAGTGATGAAACCGCAATGAAAAATGTCTATAATGCAAGGCGTAACACTGAATATTGTGATGAATATGATATAAGAGAAGAGAAAAAGTGCCAATCAAACAGTTCGTGGTAACGAACTGTAAGTAAGGAGCGACCCGGCTCAATGGTAACCGAAACTCTAAAAAACGGAATTTTGATACCAATAGATACATCAAAAGAATCAGATTTTGATTTCAAATATATAAGTTTCATCAAGTTTAATCTTACCTATCAAAAGTTACTTGCCTGAGAAAATTTGGCCGATTTTCGAAAAAAGGGGGAAAGACCCCCTAAAAGTTATAGAACCTTAATGAAAATCACACCATCATATTCAGCGTATCAGAGAACCCTACTGTAGAGGTTTCAAGCTCCTATCTACAAAAATGTGGAATTTTCCATTTTTTGCCAGAAGAAAGATCACGGATGCGTGTTTATTTGTTTTTTGTTTTTGTTTTTTTTTTTCCGAGGGGTGATCGTGTTGACCCAGTGGTCCTAGAATATCGTGGGAGGGCTCATTGGAACGGAAATTAAAAGTTCTAGTGCCCTTTTTAAGTGACCAAAAAATGGAGGGCAACTAGGCCCCCTCCCACGCTCATTTTTTCCCAAAGTCACCCGATCAAAATTTTGAGATAGCGATTTTGTTCAGCATGGTCGAAAATATTATAACTATGTCTTTTAGGATGACTTAATCCCTCGAAGCCCCCAGGGGGCCAGGCTGAAAGTTATGAACTTTAGCCAATGTTAACATATAGTATTGGTTATTGGGAAGTATACAGACGTTTTCAGGGGGAATTTTTTCTGGTAGTGGGGGGTGGGGGTGGGTCGGGGGTTATATGGGAGGATCTTTTCATGAAGGAAGTTTTCATGGGGGAAGGGACATTGCTATGAAAGGGGCGCCGGATTTCACATCATTATTTTAAAAAAAAATCAGAAATCAAAAATAAAAAAAAAGTTTTTCAACTGAAAGTAAGGAGCAACATCAAAACTTAAAACGAACAAAAAAATATTAGCTATATGATTGGGTTCACCTTCTAGTCAATGCCTCGCTCTTTAAGCCAAAGATTTTTTAGTACTTTCATAAGAGCTATTTATTTTAATTAACGGCCTTTGTGATTAAGGGGTCATTTCTAAAGAATTGGAACAAAATTCGAACTTTAGCTTAAACTTTAGCTTTGACTAGGGGGCAAACCCCCTAATATACGTAATAAAAATATATGGATAGAAGTTCGTTACGTAAGTTAATTCGTAAGTTACGTATATTTATTACTAATAAAAACGTTCGTAAATAAAATTCAACAAGTTTCGAGAAAGCCATTTAACCAAATAAAAGTAAAATTAATATGCAAATTTCGTTTTAATTATTCATGCACGGTGAGCCAAAATCAAAACCTGCATTAATTAAAAAACGTTCACAAATGAAATAAGTAAAACTTTGTTATTACTAAAGAAAAAATTGTTACTTCGAAGAGAAAATTTGTTAGTGTTAGGAAAAAACTTGCTACTTCTAACAGAAAACTTTTTACTTCCAAGAGAAATTTGATGATATTAAATAAATGTTTGTTAGTATTAAAAAAAGCTCTTACCTCGAAGAGAAAATTTGTTAGTGTTAAGAAAAAACTTGCTACTCCTAGCAGAAAACTTGTTAGCATAAACAGAAAATTGTAATCCCTGACGTTCTTACAAAGCAAGAAGAGACAAAGGCGTCTCTTGTATAGATCATAAGTTTTAGTCTTCGTTTACCTCCGGTTATGCCTTATCGCCATGAAATATTAAAGCCAAGAAAGGCACTATGTTCCAAGAAAAAATACAAGAAGTTTATCTACAAGACAGGGTCAACTCTAGAACTCAGGACCAAACCATAGAAATCAAGAGCATATCATAGAAATCTTGACCAAAGTGTGGAAATCACGGTCAACCTCTAAAAAATTATTACCAAAACAAAGAAATCCTGACAAATTCATAAAAATCAAGAGCAAACTGTAGAAATCAGGCTCGATCCTAGAAATCTAAATCAAACCATAGAAAACATGACCATTAGTTTCTAAAGGTGCAAGTAGTCCTATAAAATGAGGGTTGACATATACATTTATTTTTAGCTAAAAAGTCTGTCCCTCAGTAAAGCGGTGGTTTCAGGCAATTTATGGTACGAAAGAACAATTCTAGCAAAAAAAAGCTCAAAAAGCTATTGCGTGAAAATTCTGAGATAGTTAATCTATTCGAAAACCTATATCCATATTGAACCTCCTGTTTCAGAGGCGGCAATGCCGTATGATAGAGGTACGTTTCTAAAGGTGCAGATAGTCTTATAAAATGAGGATTAACATATATATTTATTTTTAGTCAAATAAAGTTCAAAAAAGCTATTGCGTGAAAATTCTGAGATAGTAAATCTTTTCGAAAATCTATAGCCATAGTGAACCTCCTGTTTCAGAGGCGGCAATGCCGTAAGAGGAGCGTTCGTTTCTAAAATGTGTCATTGACTTGAAACTGAGAGAATATAATATCAAGAAAAAAAATCGATAAAATATGGAATTAAGTCATATGTATTGTAGTCCCACGCTGTATATCATTAAAGGCTCTCGGAAAAGCCTCAATAGTGCTAAATATTTGCATCAAATATCAAGTTTGCCCTATAGAAATGATTGATAAGGGGGGGGGGCGGGCGGTATTGTCACGATGCTATGAAATATTCATAGCCTCGGCTCAAAGAAACGAGGCATTTTCGATAATAGCTCTCAGAAATACCTCAAAAGTGCCTAAACATTTGCATCTAATATCAAACTTTCCCTTTGGAAATGATACTTTTTAACAGTTTGGGAACCTACTCTTCTCGTAAGATGACCCACTTATCTTCCAAGCTCTCCCCATAGCTGTCATTGCGTAAGATGAGCGCTGTTATTACACAGCATCTACGTGTGTGCCGTGCTCGGTTACAATCGGAGATTCCCCATGGGCTTCCGGAGTCTAGCTTGTCACATACGATGGTGTCATCCATATTAGACCTGGTCACAGAAATCCTGGGTGTCTTCCAGAAAAAACAATGTGCCAAAAATGGTTACGAATCGAGACAAAAATTGCTGTTGCTAGGGGAAATATTGGAACACCTGGGAGAGTCACAGGAATCCCATGTTAATTTTACTATCTGTGCGTTTAAAATCCCAAGTTAATTTCCTATCTCCGTCACAAGAATCCCAAGTTAATTTCCTTATCTGACCCGTAGAAATCCTACGTTAATTTTCCTATCTGTGTTGCACAAATCCTATGCTATTTTCCCCAGGGATGCGCTCGGAATCTTGCCAAAACTGCACAAAAATTGGAACACTTGAGGAGTGTCATGGAAATCCCATGTTAATTTCCCTATCTGACCCGTAGAAATCCCATGTTAATTTTCCTATTGTATTTCAGAAATACAATGCTATTTTTTCTAGGGGTAGGCCCGGAATCTTACCAATACTGAAACAAAATTGGAACACCTGGTTGGTGTCATGGAAATCCACTGTTAATTTCCCTACCTGACCCGTAGAAATCCCGTGTTAATTGTCCTATCTGTTTTACAGAAATCCTATGCTACTTTTCCTAGGGATGCGCTCGGAATCTTGTCAATACTAAAACAAAATTGGAACACATGGGGAGTGTCATGGAAATCCCATGCTATTTTTCCTATGGGCCGGTTTAAAATCCCATGTTGATTTTCCTATCTGTGTCACAGGAATCCCGTGTTAATTTTCCTAACTGACCGCTTAAAGGCGAGGGTGTGTCGCTAGCTGTACTCCCCATATCAGAACAGATGTGCTAGTACCCCTTATTATTACTACTTGTGTATTATACCGGCCACACTCTGATTACTCATATTGAAATACAATTGCGTCATAACATCTAGAAAGAGGGACCGCATTGCACAGGTGCATGGGGTAGGAGCTACACTTATTTGACTTCCCATGTTAATTCCCTATTATTGCTACTTGTTAAATATCCCGAGCAAGACAATTTTTAACCTCTTTTGTCTCCTAGCCGAAGTCTGGAACCCCTCACCGGAACGAGTAGACACTGACTGAACTCCCCTGCAGCGCCCCACCCAAAGGTTGGAAAACCCTTCGGACCGATCGGGATCTCACTGCGAGTTATGGACGACGGAGAGGGGGGGGGGGTTAACACCGCATGGGGTAGGCTATTCGATCCCAAACTATTCATGTAGAGAAATACCTACTTGTATCCTACCCTAGGCTTATCGAGTAAGACAAAATTAACATGTAAAAACAAATTTATTGTAAGATTATGGTACAAAGCTTATTAAGCATATCAATAATGATATTTATCGTAAAATGGTATATGAGAGATCTTCCTGAACCCTCTTCGATGTTTAAAATGCATTCCATAGAATAATCCCTTATGTACTATCTTGAAGGGACAATTTTTCTCTTCTCTTAGATCATATTCATCACAATATTCAATGTTACGTCTTGCATTACAGACATTTTTATTGAGGTTTCCTCACTGTCTTTTATAGTATATTTTGAGATATCTCTGCAGAGATAGCCCTCTTTTCTATGTCTCTTCTTTCGACCTCCCTCTTCCTTTTCTACCATATCGAGCCTCTTTTTATGCGTCCTTACTTGTACCCTGTATAAATGTCTCTTCATATCAATCAAGATTCTTCTCCTCATTTCCTCCGGATTCTTCTCGTCTATTCTAGAGTCCACAATATCTAAAGATGATGTAGTAGGCTCATAAGAATGGCTGAAATCATGATGTCCTTTACATATAGAACAATCGCAATAAAAAGATATTTCTAACTCAACATGTTCATCCATGTTAACGCACTGCAGACTTTTTTCAAACTGATTAAAAATTCGTCAGGGATTACATAGGAAATCCCCAAAGAAGGGTTAAGCGGCAACCTCTTGTAATTTCCACTGCTACTTTAGGCACTCTAGGTTGCATTTCGCTAACACTCTCAATATGCATCGTATAAGAATCCATTTTGATGTTGACACGCTGAACTCTCTTTTAATAGACTGAAGAAATAATGGAACACCTGGAATCCCGGGATTCTTGCCAGCTAGAAACAGGAATCATATGTTATTTTTCCTAGGGATATCTTTAAAATCCCATGTTAATTTCCTGTGGATCTATTTAAAGCGTGAGGGTCTCTCGCGAGCTGTGTTCCTTTTAATAGAACACCTGGACTAGTAACCCCTATTGTTACTACTTGGGTATTATCCCGACCACACTCCAATTAATAATATTGCATAATCGGGAATCCTGGGAAGCCTGCCATGGTGGGAATCTTGCCAGGGAATGTCATAGGATTCCTATGAAAAAGGACAGGGATGCGTTTAAAACTACGGGTAGGGATGTCTTTAAAATCCCATGTTAATTTTCTAGGGATGTCTTTAAAAGCCTTATGCTCATGCTACCGGGAGGGTGGCATATTTCAACCCTGGGTCTTCAAAAAGCTTAATGGTATTAAAGTGAAACTTTAAGGGAATGTTATGGAGGATGTTGAACTAGATCAAAAGACTCGAAAACCATGTAGGTTGTCGGAATGGCGTATATGCAATACCTCAGGAACAGCTGAGGGTATTAAACTGAAACTTTCGGAGCATATTGAGGGAGGTAATGGGCATCCAGGTTGTCAAAAGGACAAAAATCCACAATATAAAAGGAATGGCTAAGGGTATTAAGTTGTAACTTACAGTGACTGTTGAGGGGGTAGTTGAGCTACATCCATGTTTTCAAAACACCGTATCTGCAATATATCAGAAGCATCTAAGGATATTAATTTGAAACCAGCGGGACATTTTGAACTAAATCAAAGGACACTATGTCCATCCATGTTGTCAAAAGGGTATATCTGCAATACTATGTGAGGAGCACCTAAGGCCATTAAGTTGAAACTTCCAGGGGATATCTCAGAAACATCTAAGGATATCAAGTTGAATCCAGAGGGACATGTTGAATCAAATCAAAGGACACTAAGTCCATACAGGTAGTCAAAAGGAGCTATCTGTAATACTATGTGAGGAACATCTAAGGTTATTAAGCTGAAACTTCCAGGGAATACTGAAGAGGGGGTGAACTATAAATCAGAGGACACTACGAGTGTCTGGGTTGTCAAAGGGGGCATCTACAGTATGTCTGGAACAGCTAGGGATGTTAAGTTGGAATTAGCCAGGAATAATGAGAGGAACATTGAAGTAAAATCAAAAGACTTCACGTACCCCAAAGTTGTCAAAATGGCATATATGCAATATCTTGCAGATGCAGAATGCTTATGGTATTACGTTGAAACTTTCGAAGAAAGCTGATGGGGATTAAAAAGTAAATCAAAAGACGCTATTTTGTATCCAGATTGTCAAGAGGCCAAATGTGCAACATCTCAGGAACTCCTAAAGATATTACGTCTGATACTTTCAGGGCATGTTGTTCGGGATGTTGAAATAAACCAAAAGACGCTCTGCATCCAGTTTGTCAAAAGGGCGAATCTGGAATATCTCAGGAACGAAACGTCTCAGTATTAAGTTGACGCTGTCAGGGCATGTTGTGGGGGATAATGAACTAAATCAAAAACACTATATGCATTCTGGTTGTCAAAAGAACATATCTGCGATACTATTACTACGTGAGGAACATCTAAGGTCATTAAGTTGCAACTTCCAGGGAATACTAAGGAGGGAGGGTGGAACTATAAATCAGAGGAGACTACGAGTGTCTGAGTTGTTAAAAGCGAGCATCTGCAATATCCCTGGAATAGCTAAGGATGTTAAGTTGGAATTAGCAGGGAATATAGAGAGAAATATTGAAGTGAATAAAAAAAAAACACGGACTCCAAGGTTGTTAAAATGGCATATATACAATATCTCAGGAACTTCTTATGATATTACGTTGAAACTTTCAAGGAAAGCTGATGGGGATGAAGAACTAAATCAAAGATACTACAGTGTACCCATCAAAAGGGCGAATGTGCAATATCTCAGGAACTGCTAAAGGTACTACAGTGTACCCAAAAATCAAAGATACTACAGTGTACCCATCAAAAGGGCGAATGTGCAATATCTCAGGAACTGCTAAAGGTATTACGTTGAAACTTTCAGGGCATGTTGTTTGGGATGTTGAAATAAATCAAACGACACTATGCATCCAGATTGTCAAAAGGGCGAATCTGGAATATCTCAGGAACGGAACATCTCAGTATTAAGGTTAATGAACTAAATGAAAGACACTATGTGCGTCCTGGTTGTCAAAAGAACGTATTTTCAATATCTCAGGAGCAACAACAGATATTAACTTGAAACTTTCAATGAATGTTGAGCGAGATTTGAACAAAATCAAAACACACTATGTTCATTCAGGTTGTCTAAAAGGCGTATTTTAAATATCTCAAAACGGCAAAATCTATTAATATGGGGGTTGCACCAAATCAAAAGACACTAAATGCATCCAAGTGCATCCAGGGTATCACGATGAAAATTTCAGGGCATGCTAAGGGGGACGTTGAACTAAATCAAAAGACGCTATGTACATCCATGTTGTCGCAAGGGCGTATCAAGAATATGGGAATTAAATCGAAAATTTCAAGGCATGTTGAACTAAATCAAAACACACTATGTTCTTCAGGTTGTCAAAAAGGAAAATTTGTAGTTATATCTCAGAAACGACTAAGGATATTAAGTTTTAACTTTCAGGGAATGGTGAAGAGGAGGGGTTGAAAAAAAAACAAAAAACCCCACGTGCCTCCAGGTCCTGAAAAGGGCACCCTAGCAATACATAAGAAACGGCTAGGGGCATTAAGCTGAAACTTCCAAGGAACTCCAAGGAAGATATTGAATGAAATCAAAAGGCACTAAGCTCATCAAGGGTGTCAATGTGGCATATCTGCAATACCTTAGGAGCAGCTAAGGGAATTAAGTTAAAAAACATTATAGGAAATTAGAGAGAGCTGTTGAACTAAAGCAAAAGACACTGTGTGCATCCAGGTTATCAAAAGGGCGTATCTGTAACATCTCAGGAGCAGCTCAGGGTATCAAAGTTGAAACTTTCAGGGAAAGGTAAAGGGGATATTGAATTAAATCAAAAGACACTCTGTGCATCTGGGTTATCATTTATCAAATGGCGCTTCTGCAACATCTCAGGAATATCTAAGGGTAGTATATTGAAACTTTCAGAGAATGTTGAACTAAATCTAAGGACACTATTTGCATCCAGGTTGGCAAAATGCCGTATCTGCAATATCTTATAAACTGTTAACGTATTAAGTTTAAAATTTCAGAAAATAATGAGGGAGGTATTGCCCTAAGCCAAGACTCATTATTGTCATCCAGGTTGTTAAACGGGTGTATCTGCATTGTCTGTGGTAGACTCTACCTCAGACGGGCTCTACCTGGTAGAGCTAGGGGATTTATGCTGAAACTTTTAGGGAATCTCGAACGAGATATTTTATTTAATAAAAACATTTGGGCATCCAGATTGTCAAAAGAGCATATATGAGGTATCTCAGGTACCTTCAAGTGTGTAAATTAACGGCTTAAGAGACAGAGCTGATACTTTGAGAGAATATTGGACGGGGAGATCACGTAGGCCTATATTTTAAATTTGACTTTTTTAACGTATATAAATCCAAATTACTAGAAATCTCAAGGATTGAATATCATTATATACAAAACTGTCTTGTTCTTTATACAAAACTGTCATTAGTTCTTTTCAGGAATCTTGATTATTGCGGGGTTTTTCTTTCTTAATTTGTTGCTGCGGTGACAAATGAAAGCACACCGCCTAAAACAAAAATTGTTTTCAATAATGCAAAAATGACGCTGTTCGCTTTATGTCTGACTTGATTATTTATTGTATTATCTGTTCATTGTGAGTTTCGTTTATAGTTATTTCTATTCATTTTAAGCTTGAATTATTATTTAACCTTATTTTTGCTCATCTTTTGTTTTATGTAGCTCTTTACTTTTCTTTGACAAACTTCTTTTGCGGAAAGAGTTTTTTTTTAAATTAATGCTTAAACAAACTTTGCGACTGCAGAACTTTGACACACATCTTATGAGTCCGGGACTTCACAACTTTTGTTATATTTGATTTCGATCCAACTGCAAACGGCTGGAAACGCCACAGAGGTATACCACGTATGGGATGTGCGGATATCATCCAAGATCGACTCACGGCGTGGGGCATTGACCCCAGTGAAGCTCCTACCCTGGCACAAAACAGACCACTCTGGAGACGACTAATGGCGCTGACGTCTGGTTCCCTCTACGCCGGTGACGCTGCCGAGCAAGAGCTTTAAGTCAAAGCAAGTCAAAGTCATTAGGCCTAAAATACAGGAATACAGTTGCCTGTTCCAGATGATATACTTTTTAGATTGAAATGTTCAGCGCATTGAATGAAATAGCGTGCCCACAATTTATTTCAGAGTAGAAGAGATTCAATTTTCAGGGAGTAGGGGAACTTATCTCAGAGACCCCCCCCCCCAATCTTCAACATTTGAGTGTGATACTTGGTATTTAAATCAATTACCAAAGTAAATAGTTCTTACCAATGCAATTTTTTCTGGATATCGTATGTTTGAAAATATATAGCTTGGGATTGTGACGTCTGGCACATGGCAATCTCCGTGGGGTGATTTGACAATAAATTCATCTGGCGGTAAAAACACTGCTTGCAGTCGACTGAGCACTGCAAAAAGAACTGCACTTACATAAATCATATTCAGTGCTGATAGAAATATTTTACAAAAAAAATAGGAACTAAAAACAGACACATAAAGCGGATTTTGTTTCGGAAGAAATCCAGCTCACTTCGAAAGAGGTTCAACAATACCGTACCAATTCGTAAAAGATTCATAACTGAAGATGTTTAACTGTTGTCATAGTTTCTAATTTTCCGTGACCCCCCCCCCTTGTCTAGCTACAACAGAAAAAGTTTAATAATTGCTTCAAAAAGCGTTAAATGATATAAAAATCCTTTATAGATATGATTTTAGCATTTATCTAAACTGGAGGAAGAACTAATTCATACATTTTTTTGGTAAGCAATGGAAAATTTGAAGCAAACACAAGTAGACGAAGGAATCCAATAAGCGACTTTCACTTAGCCTCCCGTCTTTCACTTAGGCCTCTTTTAGACGAGAAGAAATTTTTTTTATACTACCGCCCTATTTCTTGCCACAACATAGTAGACACAACTGTGTGCAAGAGGAACCTGATATTTAAATCTATTTTTAAATTATGTCTATAATGAAATCCGTCATAAGATAAAGTAACATAACTTTTATCTGCCATTACCTTATTTTTCGTCATTTTTTCTTTGGAATTAATCAGAGTTGTAGTCTATCCCCCTTTATATGGATCATTTTGATGGACTTTGTCAAGGAGCACAAGAGAGGCAATGTTAGAACACGGAATCAAATGGGGAGGAAAAACTTTGCTGGACTTAAATTAAGCTGATGATTTATGCATCCTAGATGAAAATGGGAGCAACATCAATGAATTCTTAGAGATTTTGAGAGTCCAGGATGCTAGAATAGGTTTCAAATTAATGTTAAGAAGACTAAGTCACTAAGGCTAGGAATAAGTGAAGATGAAAAGGTGACGTTGGGTAACGTAAAGATTGATCAGGTGGACAACTTCACTTACCTTGGTAGTATTATTAGTAAAGATGGCGGGAGCTGTGAAGATGTTAAAAGCAAAATAGCCAAGGCTCAGGGTGTTTTTTCACAGTCGAAAAGAGGTTGGAAGAATGGCGAGATAAGTCTTCAAACCAAGATTACAATATTGGAAGCTACAGTGATGACAGTCGTCAAATACGGTTCTGAAGAATGGGTGCTCCGAAAAACGGAGGAAGATTTGCCAGATGTTTGCAGAGAAATTGCCTACGGATTGTTCTGGGTACCCAGCTGACTGACCGTATTTCAAACAGTAGACTGTACGAAAAGTGTGGTTCAATACCGCTTTCTAGGGCTATAATGAGAAAAGGTTGAGATGGCTAGGGCACGTTATGCAGATGAAGGATGACAGATTGCCGAATATTGTCCTTTTTAGCCAACCGCCTAGGGTTAAATGGAAAGCAAAGCGTCCGCGGTTAGAGTGAGAGGATGTCACAAAGAAAGATTTAAGGGAAATGGGAACTTCCTAGGAGGGTGTAAAGAGGGAGGCTTTGAATAGGTTGGGATGGAGGAGGAGCGTGCGTAGCCGTGTTTTCCTCGTGCAGCTTGGTGCTGCAGTGAGTTGTTAGTAGTAGTAGTAGTAAAGTGTCATTTTTTGCGGTCACTGCATAAGGTATTACCGCTTATTATATGTAATCATACTGTCAAGGCCTATTGAGACAATACTCCACACATTCCACCTTAAGACAGGAATATTTTGGTTCACAGCATATTACTTCCATCAAATGTGATATTTTAAAATCTTCAAGTAAAATTGCACTTTATAGAACTGTATCAATGCAAAGTTGCACCCACGGATGATTACAGCCGTTGATAACTGCATAAACGGAAGAATGCAAAAGAGGGAAATTGACATCTTCAGACAAAAGGATTACACGTAAAAGAAAGGACAACCCTTTATATATCAGCCATGATGTTTTAATTCATATAAACCGTAATGTTTTATCCGACGAAAAAAAAGAACGATGACATTTTATCCCGTTGTGGTTACATTTCTTTACAGAAAAAAGAATAAGAAGAATCTTGTCAAATAACAAAAAAAAAAAAAAACGAAAAAAAAATAATGACACTTCTCGTAATGACAGGAATTAAAAAAAAGTTCCCAGAGGAAAAAAAAACAATGAGACTTAAACGATGAGGCGCCCTCTTTGGTGATAACCAAGAAACTAATGACAAAAAATAAGCTCAAAATAAGGAATCAAGGCTAAAAAAATAAGCTTAGCTCAAAATAAGGATTATTTTCAATAGTAAAGTGCAAATTATGTGCTGGTCTTTAGAAGGCATGGAAGGGGGCATTAGCTCTACTCATTTTGTTTTCCGCTCGTCTTCTAGTCTTGGTGCGCAAGTAACTCCATGCCGTCCAAAACAACCCATTGAACTCAAACCTGATCAAATCATTAAACATTCAATTCAAACCAATGAAACTCGATCGAATCCCCATTCAACCTAACCTGTTGCAGGGATTGAATTGAACTGGGGTGGATATGAATTGGATTATAGTCTTTAATACCAACTATAAAGGCAAAACTGTTCACTTCCAGCACATTCACTTTTAATAAATTAAATCATCTTCTAATTTAATGATACTTCATGAGATTTTGGCCAACTGTCAAGAACTAAATATATTGCTACCCGACAATCGACAGGATACCAAAAATACTGAGTCTGTATTATCGTCTTCATTATGACGGATACTTTTATAAATTGTTGATAAATATTACACTTTGTTCCCGTAGTGCACAAAATGCGGTCGCGCCATTTACCAATGCCACTCTAAAACAAATTTTAACCACCGCATGAAGTGGCTGTATTTGTGCGCGGAATGCAGTCACGTTCGAAATTTCATTCAACACCCTAACGTCTTAAAATCTAAAATGCTTTAAAAATACTTCTCATTCAAATTCAACGGCCCTTGTGTTGCAGAAGTCGTTCTCAAGGAGTTGGATAAAAAATCTAACTTAAGCGTAAAGAGCGAGGGAAGAGGAACAGGCTCTCCCTCCACATATACGGTATAATTTCTTTTAGTTTTAGTTTTAATGTTGCTCCTTACTTTCAGTTGAAAAAAATCTATTTTTTTAAACTAATTTCTAACTGTTTTTTTTTTCAAATCATGCCAGGAAATCTCCCCTATTCCCAAGTAAAATGTTCCCTGAAAAATTCCCTCGGAAACTTTCTTTCCCACCGAAAACTCCCTTCCCTAAAAGAATTTCCGCATATTTCCGTATAACAAATACCATAAGTAAACAATGGGCAAATTACATAGCTTACAGCCTTTTCCCAGGGGCTGTGGGGGGTTCATGTCATCCCCAGGGGTACTATGCTAAATCAAGTGGCTACCTAAAATTTTGATCGCATGTCTTTTGGAAAAAAAGGTGAAATAGGAGAGAGGCTAGTTGCTCTCAGATCTTTTTGGTCACTTAAAAAGCTCACTATAACTTTCGATTTCCATTCCAATGAGCCCTCTCCTAATCTTCTACAGCCATTGGTTCGATACGAACAACGATAGAGAAAAAAACAACACATGAATACGCATCTGTGATCTTTCTTCTGTTCAATTTGAAACACTTTTTCCACAAGACAAGTTTTTCAAAAAAAAGTAAAGAGCTCCATTAAGCCAAGTATGAGCGGAAATAAAGTCAAATATTCTTCCAAGCGTAAAACTACCACAAAACCACTATCAATAAATAAATGAAACTCAAAACGAACAGAAATTACAACAAATAGCGGAGTCAAACTCAAAACGAGCAAAAAGTAACACGAGTAGGGCTGATAATCCCCATGCCTTCTCAAGACCAGAACACGATCTGGGTTTTACTGAAAAAAAAGAGCGTGGATTGTCGGTTTAATTGACATATACTGATATCTCTTCCTTAAGGTTTTGATAATTTTCTATTTATGAAAGTAAGAAAGGTAAAAACGTTTTAAACGTATTTTGTTTTTAGCTTTACACCTCTACAGCTGAATCTGATGGCGTGATTTTCATTAAGATCACTCGGCTTTGTGGGGGGGGGGGGTATATCCCTCTTTTTTCTGAAATCAGGCAAATTTTCTCAGGATCGTTAGCTTTTGATGAGTTACATTATACTTGATGAATTTTATATATTTGCAATCAGCATAAAAATCTGATTTTATGTATAATTTGTTATCAAAATTGCTGTTTTAGAGTTTCGATTACTATATAGCTCGTTAGCACGAACTGTTTGATTTCCGTGCCTGATGCCTGCCAACTAATATCTACATACTTTTTGTTTTGATAACTTAATATTAGCATAAAATTTTCCCTTGAGTATGCAATAAACTCCAGAAATATCAAGCGCTTGTTAACTTCACTACTCCAAACATTGCACCAATTGTACTATGCATCGTTTATTTTTAGATATTTCAAACTGTCTAAGTACCCGAAGACCTCCTCCTCCCCCCGCATTTACAACTGTAATGTACCGGATTCCTGCCACCCATTAATTTGTGCTCATATAACTTAATACCGGCATAACATTTTCCCTTAAAGACGCAATAAACTTTAGATATTTCAACCGCTTGCCATCTTCGCTGCTCTAAACATTGCACCAATCTTACCTATGCATCGTTAATTTTTTAATAGTTCAAACTGTCTCTAAGTACCCAAAGACCTCCTCCTCCTCCCCACATCTACAACTGTAATGTGCCGGATTCCTGCCACCCATTAATTTGTGCTCATATAACTTAATACCGGCATAACATTTTCCCTTAAGACAAGATAAACTTTAGGTATTTCAACCACTTGCCATCTTCGCTGCTCTAAACATTGCACCAATCTTACCTATGCATCGTTGATTTTTAGATTTTTCAAACTATCTAAGTACCCAAAGACCTCTTCCTCCTCCCCACATTTACAACTGTAATGTGCCGGATTCCTGCCACCCATTGATTTGTGCTTTAATAACTTAATACCGGCATAACATTTTCCCTTAAAGACGCAATAAACTTTAGATATTTCAACCGCTTGCCATCTTCGCTGCTCTAAAACATTGCACCAATCTTACCTATGCATCGTTAATTTTTAGATATTTCAAACTATCTAAGTACCCAAAGACCTCCTCCTCCTCCCCACATTTACAACTGTAATGTGCCGGATTCCTGCCACCCATTAATTTGTGCTCATATAACTTAATACCGGCATAACATTTTCCCTTAAAGACGCAATAAACTTTAGATATTTCAACCGCTTGCCATCTTCGCTGCTCTAAAACATAGCACCAATTTTACCTATGCATCGTTAATTTTTGGATAGTTCAAACTGTCTAAGTAACCAAAGACCTCCTCCTCCTCCCCACATTTACAACTGTAATGTGCCGGATTCCTGCCACCCATTAATTTATGCTCTAATAACTTAATACCGGCATAACATTTTCCCTTAAAGACGCAATAAACTTTAGATATTTCAACCGCTTGCCATCTTCGCTGCTCTAAAACATAGCACCAATTTTACCTATGCATCGTTAATTTTTGGATAGTTCAAACTGTCTAAGTAACCAAAGACCTCCTCCTCTTCCCCAAATTTACAATTGTAATGTGCCGGATTCCTGCCACCCATTAATTTGTGCTCATATAACTTAATACTGGCATAACATTTTCCATTAAAGACGCGATAAATTTTAGGTATTTCAACCGCTTGCCATCTTCACTGCCCTAAACATTGCACCAATTTTACCTATGCATCGTTAATTTTTTGATAGTTCAAACTGTCTAAGTACCAAAAGACCTCCTCCTCCTCCCCACATTTACAACTGCAATGTGCAGGATTCCTGCCACCCATTAATCTGTGCTAATATAATTTAATACCGGCAAAACATTTTCCCTTAAAGATGCGATAAACTTTAGGTATTTCAACCACTTGCCATCTTCGCTGCTCTAAACATTGCACAAATCTTACCTATGCATAGCTATTTTTTAGATATTTAAAAACTATCTAAGTACCCAAAGACCTCCTCCTCCTCCCCAAATTTACAACTGTAATGTGCCGGATTCCTGCCACCCATTAATCTGTGCTAAAATAACTTAATGTTGGCATAACATTTTCCCTTAAAGACACAATAAACCTTAGATATTTCAACCGCTTGCCATCTTCGCTGCTCTAAACATTGCATCAATCTTATCTATGCATCGTTAATTTTTAGATATTTCAAACTATCTAAGTACCCAAAGACCTCCTCCTCCTCCCCAAATTTACGACTGTAATGTGCCGGATTCCTGCCACCCATTAATCTGTGCTAATATAACTTAATACCGGCATAACATTTTCCCTTAAAGACGCGATAAACTTTAGGTATTTCAACCGCTTGCCATCTCCGCTGCTCTAAACATTGCACAAATCTTACCTATGCATAGCTATTTTTTAAATATTTCAAACTATCTAAGTATCCAAAGACCTCCTCCTCCTCCCCACATTTACAACTGTAATGTGCCGGATTCCTGCCACCCATTAATTTATGCTCTAATAACTTAATACCGGCATAACATTTTCCCTTAAAGACGCAATAAACTTTAGATATTTCAACCGCTTGCCATCTTCACTGCTCTAAACATTGCACCAATTTTACCTATGCATCGTTAATTTTTAGATATTTCAAACTGTCTAAGTACCTAAGGACCTCCTCCTCCTCCCCACATTACAACTGTAATGTGCCGGATTCTTGCCACCCATGAATTTGTGCTCTAATAACTTAATACCGGCATAACATTTTCCCTTAAAGACGCAATAAACTTTAGATATTTCAACCGCTTGCCATCTTCACTGCTCTAAACATAGCACCAATTTACCTATGCATCGTTAATTTTTGGATAGTTCAAACTGTCTAAGTACCCAAAGACCTCCTCCTCTTCCCCAAATTTACAATTGTAATGTGCCGGATTCCTGCCACCCATTAATTTGTGCTCATATAACTTAATACTGGCATAACATTTTCCATTAAAGACGCGATAAATTTTAGGTATTTCAACCGCTTGCCATCTTCACTGCCCTAAACATTGCACCAATTTTACCTATGCATCGTTAATTTTTTGATAGTTCAAACTGTCTAAGTACCAAAAGACCTCCTCCTCCTCCCCACATTTACAACTGCAATGTGCAGGATTCCTGCCACCCATTAATCTGTGCTAATATAATTTAATACCGGCAAAACATTTTCCCTTAAAGATGCGAAAACTTTAGGTATTTCAACCACTTGCCATCTTCGCTGCTCTAAACATTGCACCAATCTTACCTATGTATCGTTAATTTTTAGATATTTAAAACTATCTAAGTACCCAAAGACCTCCTCCTCCTCCCCAAATTTACAACTGTAATGTGCCGGATTCCTGCCACCCATTAATTTGTGCTCTAATAACTTAATGTTGGCATAACATTTTCCCTTAAAGACACAATAAACCTTAGATATTTCAACCGCTTGCCATCTTCGCTGCTCTAAACATTGCATCAATCTTATCTATGCATCGTTAATTTTTAGATATTTCAAACTATCTAAGTACCCAAAGACCTCCTCCTCCTCCCCAAATTTACGACTGTAATGTGCCGGATTCCTGCCACCCATTAATCTGTGCTAATATAACTTAATACCGGCATAACATTTTCCCTTAAAGACGCGATAAACTTTAGGTATTTCAACCGCTTGCCATCTCCGCTGCTCTAAACATTGCACAAATCTTACCTATGCATAGCTATTTTTTAAATATTTCAAACTATCTAAGTATCCAAAGACCTCCTCCTCCTCCCCACATTTACAACTGTAATGTGCCGGATTCCTGCCACCCATTAATTTATGCTCTAATAACTTAATACCGGCATAACATTTTCCCTTAAAGACGCAATAAACTTTAGATATTTCAACCGCTTGCCATCTTCGCTGCTCTAAACATTGCACCAATCTTACCTATGCATCGTTAATTTTTAGATATTTCAAACTATCTAAGTATCCAAAGACCTCCTCCTCCTCCCCACATTTACAACTGTAATGTGCCGGATTCTTGCCACCCATGAATTTGTGCTCTAATAACTTAATACCGGTATAACATTTTCTCTTAAAGACGCAATAAACTTTAGATATTTCAACCGCTTGCCATCTTCGCTGCTCTACACATTGCACCAATTTCAGCTATAGCTCATTAATTTTTAGACATTTAAAATTGTCCTTGCACCCACAAACCTCCTCCTCCTTCCTCCAGGTGCAAAGGAATTGGGCCATATTTCTGTTCCTGACTCCTGCCGCCCAATTATATTTTATTTTCACAACTTAATACGTCTAGAATTAATCCTTGACAGCCATGCTTGTTCCTAGGATCCATCGAACGGTACTTGTTAATTAAACAAAACACACTGAAGAAGCGAAGTTAGGTTAATCCTAATGAAATATAACCTTCATATAACCTTTAGTTTAAAATAAAATTGGGGTATATACTTGCACATTAGGGGGGGGGGGGGTAAAGTATTTGGACAGCGGCCATAACCTAACCTAATCCATCCTAACACCCACCTCCCTAAATGGGCAAATATATAGACCAAATTATACAAGGCCAATGCATTATATCACCCGTCACTTGTCTTTGTGGTTATGAAACCGGTTTTCTGAGATGCAACCTAAGCGTATTTCTTGAGTGTGTGTTCGTTTAATTAACAAGTACCCATCGAACAAAAAGCATATCCCTAGTCTAAAAGAGGTATAATCCGTCTCGAATCATAGGCAGCGCGCTAGCGCTGCCTAAGTAAAGAACGATGTGGGCACAATGTGTTTTTGTTTTTTTTTTCATACCCGGGCACTTCGTATCGAAGTAGTTGTCGTAGAAACTTCGAAAAGGGCTCATTCGATTGGAAATTGGAGCTGCTAGTGCCCAATTTAACAGTCGAAAGTGATTGGAGGGCAACTAACCCCCCCCTCACGTCCATCATTTCCCCAAACACATCCAATCAAAATTTTGAGATAGCCATTTTGTTCAGCGTAGTTGATTTCCAGCTTTTTGAGGAGGACACTACCCCACAATCCTCGGGGCAAGGGTTTTAAGTTATGCCCTGAAGGCATATAAGATCAATGTTGAAACAATGTATAGTTTATGATTTTTTTTTCTTTAAAGCAGGGCATGTCATATAGAAGGGGTCGTCGTAGAAACTTCGAAAGGGGCTCATTCGATTGGAAATCGCGAGTTCTAGTGCCCTTTTTACTAGTCGAAAGTGATTGAAGGACAAATATCCCCCCACCTAACGCCAATCATTCCCCCAAACACATCCAATCGAAATTTTGAGATAGCCATTTCGTTCAGCGTAGTTGATTTCCAGATAGATAATGTGTTTTTGAGGAGGACATTCCCCCAAAATCCTCAGGGCAAGGGTTTTAAGTTATGCCCTGGGGGCATATAAGGTTTTATAGAAGGCGTTGTCGTAGAAACTTCAAAGCAGGCTCATTCGATAGGAAATTCAAAGTGCTAGTGCTCTTTTAATAGTCGAAAGTGATTGGAGGGCAACTAGCCCTCCCCCCACCCACGCCTATCATTCCCCCAAAAAGATCCAATCAAAATTTTGAGATAGTCGTTTTGTTTAGTGTAGTTGATTTCAAGATAGAAAATGTGTTTGTGAGGAGGACACTCCCCCACAACCTCAGGCCAAGGGTTTTAAGTTACCCCCTGGGGGCATATAAGGTTTTATATAAGGCGTTGTCGCAGAAACTTCAAAAAAGGTTCATTTGATTGGAAATTCAAAGGCCTAGTGCCCTTTTTAATAGTCGAAAAGGAATGGAGGGCAACTAGCTCCCCCCCCCACGCCCATCTTTCCCCCAAACACATGCAATCAAAATTGTGAGATAGCCATTTTGTTCAACGTAGTTGATTTCCAAACAGAAAATAGGTTTTTGAGGAGGACACTCCCCCACAACCCTCAGGGCAAGGGTTTTAAGTTGTGCCCTGGGGGCATTTAAGGCTTTTATAGAAGGCGTTGTCGTAGAAACTTCAAACCAGGCTCATTCGATTGTAAATTCAAAGGGCTAGTGCCCTTATTAAGAGTCGACAGTGATTGGAGGGAAACTAGACCCCCCCCCTTCACGCCCATCATTCTCCCAAACACATCCAATCAAAATTTTGAGATAGGCATTTTGTCAGCGTAGCTGATTTCCAGATAGAAAATATCTTTTTGAGGAGGACACTCCCCCACAACCCTCGGGGCAAGGGTTTTAAGTTATGCCCTGGGGGCATACAAGGTTTTTTATAGAAGGCGTTGTCGTAGAAACTTCAAACAGGCTCATTTGATTGGAAATTCAAAGGGCTAGTGCCCTTTTTAACAGTCGAAAGTGATTGGAGGGCACCTAACCCCCCCCCCCACGCCCATCATTCCCCAAAACATATCCAATCAAAACATTGAGATAGCCATTTTGTTCGATGTAGGCTAGCTGATTTCCAGATAAAAAATTTGTTTTTGAAGAGGACACTCTCCTGCACCCCTCAGGGCAAAGGTTTTAAGTTATGCCCTGGGGGCATATAAGGTTTAGGGTTAGTGCCCTTTTTAATAGTTGAAAGTAATTGGAGGGCAACTAGCCCTCCCCAACGCCCATCATTCCCCCAAACACATCTAATCAAAATTATGAGATTGCCATTTTGTTCAGCGTAGTTGATTTCCAGATAGAAAATATGTTTTTGAGGAGGACACTCCCCCCACAACCCTCAGAGTCGGGGTTTTAAGTTATGTCCTGGGGGCATATAAGGTTTTTACAGAAGGCATTGTCGTAGAAACTTCAAACAGGCTCATTTGATTGGAAATTCAAAGGGCTAGTGCCCTTTTTAATAGTCAAAAGTGATTGGAGGGCACCTAGCCCCCCCCCTCACGCCCATCATTCCCCAAAACAAATCCAATCAAAATTTTGAGATAGCCATTTTGTTCGGCGTAAGCTAGCTGATTTCCAGATAGAAAATTTATTTTTGAGGAGGACACTCTCCCGCACCCCTCAGGGCAAAGGTTTTAGGTTATGCCCTGGGGGCATATAAGGTTTTTATAGAAGGTTTTGTCGTAGAAACTTCAAAACAGGCTCATTCGATTGGAAATTCAAAGGGCTAGTGCCCTTTTTAAAAATCGAAAGTGATTGGAGGGCAACAAGCCCCCCCCCCCCCACGCCCATCATTCCCCCACACATCCAATCAGAATTTTGAGACAGTCATTTTGTTCAGCGCAGCTGATTTCCAGATAGAAAATATGTTTTGAGGAAGACACTCCCCCAAAACCCTCAGGGCAAAGGTTTTAAGTTATGCCCTGGAGGCATATAAGGTTTTTATAGAAGGCGTTGTCGTAGAAACTTCAAAACATGCTCATTCGATTGGGAATTCAAAGGGCTAAGGCCCTTCTTAATAGTGGAAAGTGATTGGAGAGCAACTAGCCCCTCCCCCACGTCCATCATTCTCCCAAACACACCCAATTAAAATTTTGAGATAGCCATTTTGTTCAGCGTAGTTGATTTCTACATAGAAAATACGTTTCTGAGGAGGACACTCCCCAACAACCCTCAGGGCAACGGTTTTAAGTTATTTCCTGGGGTATATAAGGTTTTTATAGAAGGCGTTGTCATAGAAACTTGAAAAGGGGCTCATTTGATTGGACATTCAAAGGGCTAGTGCCCTTTTTAATAGTTGAAAGTAATTGGAGGGCAACTAGCCCCCCCCCACGTCCATAATTCACCAAACAAATCCAATCAAAATTTTGAAATAGCCATTTCGTTTAGCGTAGGCTAGTTGATTTTCAGATAGAAAATATGTTTTGAGAAGGACACTCCCCCACAACCCTCAGGGCAAGGGTTTTAAGTTATGCCCTGGGGGCATATAAGGTTTTTATAGAGGACGTTGTCGTAGAAACTTCAAAAAAGGCTAATTCGATTGGAAATTCAAAGGGCTAGTGCCCTTTTTAATCGTCGAAAGTGATTGGAGGGCAACTAGCCCCCCTTCAGGCCCATCATTCCCCCAAACACATCCAATCAAAATTTTGAGATAGCCATTTTGTTCAGCGTAGTTGATTTCCAAATAGAAAATATGTTTTTGAGGAGGATACTCCCCAACAACCCTCAGGGCAAGGGTTTTAAGTTATGCCCAGGGGGAATATAATGTTTTTATAGCGGGCGTTGTCGTAGAAACTTCAAAAAAAGCTCATTCGATTGGAAATTCAAAGGGCTAGAGCCCTTTTTAACAGTCGAAAGTAGTTAGTAATATTTTTGTTGGTGTTTGGACCAGGCACTTCGTATCGAAGGAGTTGCCGTGGGAACTTCAAAAGGGGCTCATTCGATTAAAATAGAAAGGGCTGATGCCCTTTTTAATAGTCGAAAGTGATTGGAGGGCAACTAATCCCCCTCCCACGCCCACCCTCCCATTATTCCATTATGTTTAAAAACTAAATGTTGCCTTAAGATTAAATCGAAATACACTGTGATAATGCTAATTCCCAATAAGGCATCTCAGCAGTATCCCAAGAACGACTGAGGGTATTATGTTCAAACTTTCGATGCTTGTTCAAACCTTCTGCTCTTAAAATTTAACCAAATCAAAATAGTGTAAGTGCATCAAAGCTATCAAAGAAAGTAAATAGATTTTTTTGCGAATGGTATCAAGTTTTCCATTTCAGGTCAACTAGAGGAGGTATGAAACTAAGTTAAACAGTACTATTTGTGTCCAGATTTTTAAAATGGTGTATGTTGTTCAAAATTGCTGAAAATTTTTCTCCAGCATACAAATAGCAGGCCAAACTATAAAGTCTTAAAAAACGAAAAGATTTAAAGTGTTATTTTCTTTTTCCCAACTTAACATAAGTTGGGCGCAAAAACCCTATGCCTTCCCAAGGCCAGAACAAAATTTGCACTTTACTGAAAAAAATATAAATGTTTTTACTTTTATAACTTTAATTAATCAAATAATTTTAACATTTTGATTACTAAATATCAGTATATGTATATTAAACTGACAATGCACATTCATTTGTGTTTTTTCAGTAAAGTGCAAATTTTGTTCTGGGCTAGGGAAGGCATAGGGGTTTTGAGCCCAACTTATGTTAATTTCTGCTCGTTTTGAGTTTGACTTGGTTATTTATTTTAATTCCTGTTCGTTTTGGGTTTCATTTATTTATCGATGCTGATTTGTGGTAGTTTCAAGTATGGTAGATTATTTGATTTTATTTTTGCTCAGTTTTTGTTTAATGGAGTTCTTTACTTTTCTTTGAAAAACTTATTTTGTGGAAAAAGTTTTTTTTAATTAATAACTGGGTAAGATCAGATTTGGAAGAGATGGATTAGTAGCTTACTGAATTCGGCTAACCTATTTTCATTTGCTGATGATTCTAGCTACCTTTTGCCTTATGTTCTATGTGAATACCAGGCACAGCTATCAAAATCCCCCTCTAAGGAAGTCAATATAATTTTAATGGAAGTATTACACTAAAGTTCAGAATATATTACAAAACTAGCAAAACTTAAAACTTGTCCACTTAAATAATTGTCATCTTCTTTCATACTATATTTCATATTTTTCGTTTTCACTTTTAACTATTCTGAAGCTTTGAATGTTGCCCAGGATCTTTGTTTATATCCCACGGATCCATTCTTAGATCTCGTGGTAAGACATTCATTGTCGTAGAGCCTTGTCGGCAAGTTTTTACATGTCAACATTTAAATTTCCACCTATCAGTAAAAACTGCGTGGCGTTGGTAAAAACGTTAGAAGTAAAATGTTAAAAGTAAAACGTTAAAAGTGAGTCAGTAAAAACGTTGTCCACAGAAAAACTGTGGATTGTTCGCGACAATTGCCGCAGGCAAAATGGATGAGTCCTCTTTTTACTGACGGGAGTTATCGTCATGTCTCAATCCCCCCCCTTCTATCGCTTTTTCTCTCGGCAATAAGGAATAGATCGTCTTGTCTCAATCCCCCCCTAAAATCACTTTTTCTCTCAGCAACAAGGAATAGTATCGTTTAATTTATTTGTTTTCAATCCGTCCAATTAAGAGGTATCTCTTCTTATAAATAACAAATAATATTTGCTCAGACTTTTTATCATTTTTAATGAAACTTTATCAAATTGGAGCACGTATGAATTGCAGCCAGGGTCAGTTGCAATTTAACTAGTTGCAGAAATGCTGGATTTTTGTAGAAGGTAGGCTACTTCACAAGGTAAAACATTGGTTACTTATTATAATTTGTTGAAAGCGATCGGGGTCATTGATACTATTTTCATACATATTTTAATAGATTCATTAAGCTTAGTGTTACTCTTAAAGGGCTACGAGCTAGATAAAATTTGCCTGATTTTCGGAAAAGGGGAACACTCCCCTAAACGTCAAAGAATCTTAACGAAAATCTCACAATCAGATTCAGCACATAAGAGAACCCTACTGTAGAGGTTTCAAGCTTCTTTCTGCACAAATGCGGAATTTTGCATTTTTCGTCAGAAGAATGCTCACGATACGTGTTTATTTGTTGTTATTTTTTCTCAGGGGTGATCATCAAATCAATGGTTCTGATTTTCTGAAACATCGGGAGACGTCTCATTTGAAAGGAAAATTAAATTTTCTAGTGCCCAAAAGTTTGGAGTGACTAAAAAGATTGGAAGGCAAATAGCCCCCCTCCTCCCCAAGTCCATGTTTTCCCGAAAATCGTTACAAAATTTGACTACTGTTTACGTACGGTCCTATTTGTTATTACGAAGCATACAGATATTTTTCATAGGAGGAATTTTGTGTTTGGGTTGAGTTTCAATGGGGATAATTTTCCGTATGGAGGGAAGTTTCCAGGGGTGAACCTTCCACGGGAAATTTTGCACAGGGAGGATTTGACAGAATGCCTATACGAAATTCTTTTTATTGTCTTGCTTTCTCTTTACCTACTCAATTTTGGATGTGGAGATGTTTCGGGGAAAATTTTCAGCGTGTTTGGACCTCCGGGAAGTAATTCCATGGAAAGGGGTATTCCCGGAGTGATCAAAAAAACGATTAGAACTTAGCCTGTTTCAAATGAAAGTTTGCTAAGGAGAAGTTTTCAGGCTGAAATCTTCAGCAAGAAATTTTTACGGAGGGGAGGGGATTTCAGCAAGGATGGAATTATCCGGGAGGAATTTTACTACTACTACTAACAACTCACCGCAGAACCAAGCCGCCTGAGGCCAAAACAGCTACGCACGCTCCTCCTCCACCCCTATCTATTCAAAGCCTCCCTTTTTACACTCTTTCACGAAGTTCCCATTTCCTTTAAATCTTTCTTACAATCTTCGGCAATCTGTCATCCTTCATCCGCACAACGTGCCCTAGCCATCTCAATCTTTCTTTCATTATAGCCCTAGAGAGCGGTATTGAACCACATTTTTCGTATAACCTATTGTTTGAAATACAGTCAGTCAGCCGGGTACCCAGAACAATCCTTAAGAAATTTCTCTGGAAAACATCTAGCAAATCTTCATCCGCTTTTCAGAGCGTCCATGCTTCAGAGCCGTATTTGACCACTGTCATCACTGTAGCTTCTAATATTCTAATCTTGGTTTGCAGACTTATCTTCCTATTCTTCCAATTTTTTTTTTTTTAACTGTGAAAAAACACCCTGAGCCTTGGCTATTCTACTTTTAACATCTTCACTGCTCCCACTATCTTTGCTAATAATGCTACCAAGGTAAGTGAAGCTGCCCACCTGATCAATCTTTTCATTACCCAACGTCACCTTTTCATCTTCACTTATTCCTAGCCTTAGTGACTTAGTCTTCCTAACATTAATTTTCAAACCAATTCTAGCACCCAGAACTCGCAAAACCTCTAAAACTTCATTCATTTTGCTCACATTTTCATCTAGGATGCTTATATCATCAGCATAATCCAAGTCCAGGAGACTTTTTCCTCCCCATTTGATTACGTGGTCTCCCATTGCTTTTCCTGTGCTCCTTAAAACAAAGTCCATCAAAATAATCCATATAAAGGGGGATAGAACACAACCCTGCTTAACTCCTGATTTAATACAAAACCAACTGCTAACCTCATTTCCTACCTTAACCGCAGCAGTGTTATTTCGTACATAGCACTAATCACTTTAATGTATTTGTCTGGTACACCATATAAGGATAAAACCTTTACTAAAGCTCTTCTACCAACAGAATCGAACGCTTGCTCATAATCTATAAAACTGAGGACCAAAGGTGTTTGAAGACTCAGGCACTTCTCAATTATTAGCCTAAGAGTGAAAATTTGGTCGATACATCCTCTACCTTTTCTAAAACCGCACTGTTCTTCTCTTAAAACTTCGTCTATGGCATCTCTCAGTCTAAAAACTATCATATTACTAAGTAATTTACTACCTACAGAGACCAGATTAATGCCTCGATAATTACCACACTCACTTTTATCACCTTTCTTGTAAAGTGACTTAATTAAGGTTTTCCTAAAATCGTTAGGTACTTCCCTTTTTTCAAAAATCATATTCATAATCTTCAGTAACTTATTTCTAACCTCAGAGCCACCATATTTAAGAAACTCATTTACCACCCTATCAGAACCTGGAGCCTTTTTTTTTAATCCTTTTAGTACTGTTGCTAATTCTTCCTCACAAAAAAAATCTTCCTTCACATCCAAGGTATCACAAACTTTTTCATTTTCCTCTATATCTTTTCCTGCAACTCTATCTCGGTTAAGCAAATTCTCACAATGTTCGGCCCATCTCTCTTTAGTTTTTTCCTTATTGCTAATTGCGGTCCCATTCCTATCTTTGACTAGGCCGAGTCCGGATTGACTACTCACTCTCAATTTGTTAACATGCCAGTACAATATTTTACTATTATGCCGTCTAGCTGCATCTTTCAGATCCTCGGCAATTTTATCCATGGCCTCCACTTCACACTTCCTTAGTTCATATTTTAATGCTTTCTCCACTTTCTTTATATTCCTTTTGTTTTCATATGATCTATCACTCAGATAATTCTTGTACAAGTCCTTTCTTCTTTCTATTAAGCATAAAGCTTTTTCACTAATATTCTTATCTGCAGTTCTAGCTTTCTTCGCTAATACACCTTCAGCAACTTCACAAATTATTTTTCTAAAATTAATCCAACCATCTTCCACATTATCAAATTTTAAACTCTTAAGTTTAGCTTTTCCTGTGCTCCTTAAAACAAAGTCCATCAAAATATTCCATATAAAGGGGGATAAAACACAACCCTGCTTAACTCCTGATTTAATACAAAACCAACTGCTAACCTCATTTCCTACCTTAACCGCAGCAGTGTTATTCTCGTACATAGCACTAATCACTTTAATGTATTTATCTGGTACACCATACAAGGATAAAACCTTTACTAAAGCTCTTCTACCAACAGTATCGAACGCTTGCTCATAATCTATAAAACTGAGGACCAAAGGTGTTTGAAAACTCAGGCACTTCTCAATTATTAGCCTAAGAGTGAAAATTTGGTCGATACATCCTCTACCTTTTCTAAAACCGCACTGTTCTTCTCTTAAAACTTCGTCTATGGCATCTCTCAGTCTAGAAACTATCATATTACTAAGTAATTTACTACCTACAGAGACCAGATTAATGCCTCGACAATTACCACACTCACTTTTATCACCTTTCTTGTAAAGTGACTTAATTAAGGTTTTCCTAAAATCGGTAGGTGCTTCCTCTTTTTCAAAAATCATATTCATAATCTTCAGTAAGTTATTTCTAACCTCAGAGCCACCATATTTAAGAAACTCATTTACCACCCTATCAGAACCTGGAGCCTTTTTTTAAATCCTTTTAGTACTGTTTCTAATTCTTCCTCACAAAAAAAATCTTCCTTCACATCCAAGGTATCACAAACTTTTTCATTTTCTCTATATCTTTTCCTGCAACTCTATCTCGGTTAAGCAAATTCTCAAAATGTTCGGCCCATCTCTCTTTAGTTTTTTCCTTATTGCTAATTGCGGTCCCATTCCTATCTTTAACTAGGCCAAGTCCGGATTGACTACTCCCTCTCAATTTGTTAACATGCCAGTACAATATTTTACTATTATGCCGTCTAGCTGCATCTTTCAGATCCTCGGCAATTTTATCCATGGCCTCCACTTCACACTTCCTTAGTTCATATTTTAATGCTTTCTCCACTTTCTTTACATTCCTTTTGTTTTCATATGATCTATCACTCAGATAATTCTTGTACAAGTCCTTTCTCCTTTCTATTAAGCATAAAGCTTTTTCACTAATATTCTTATCTGCAGTTCTAGCTTTCTTCGCTAATACACCTTCAGCAACTTCACAAATTATTTTTCTAAAATTATTCCAACCATCTTCCACATTATCAAATTTTAAACTCTCAAGTTTAGTATTCAACTGTTCCTGGAAAGTTTCTCTCAAATTCTCATCCTGGAGTCTACCAACATCATAACTTCCCGGGAGGTAGTTACTGTTCCAATATTTCAGCTTTAAATTAACCCTTGACATTACTAGATAGTGATCTTTACTTTTAACATCAATAACGGCACTCCTATATACCCTAGTATCTTGTATTGATCCTGCCAGTCTTCGGTTTACTATAACATAATCAATAAGGTTTGCTGTCTTACCATCACGTGAATACCATGTTAACTTATGAGCCATTTTATGACCAAAGACCGTATTGGTTATAACTAGATTGTTATACCTAGAAAATTGCAAAAGTCTGTATCCATTACTGTTTTCTTTTCCTACACCAAATTTACCTAGGCTAGGATACCATCTATCCCTATTTTTACCAACCTGGACGTTAAAATCTCCCAGCAATAACATCATATTTCTACCTGGGACCCTGTCTATTTGCTCCTGTAACTGTAAGTAAAATTCATCTGAGTCACTAGTATCTCCGTCAGTCGGTTCTACAGGGGTGTATACTACTATAACTGATACTCTGAACTTTTTAGTCATAAAATCAGCAATTAGTATTTTATTATTAATACCTTCCCAGCCTAAACAAGACTTAGCAGCTTCCTTATCATGAGCCCTACTCCCTGTTTATGTACCCCATCCTTCCTACCTGAGTAAACAAATTCTATATCACCTAATTTCATGCTTCCTACCCCTGGGATATGAGTTTCTGAAACTCCTAATAAATCCAGTTCGAATCGTCTGAATTTGTCAGTCAAAATGTCGATACGATAGTCATTTTTTAATGTCGTAACATTCCAAGCTCCAATTTTCATGTTCTTTAAATCATTGAAATTATTTTCGCCTCACGAAAAGCAATGATCCCGGATACCAGTGCAGGACGGGGATCACATATCTTCTCAAGTCTACACCGAAGTGCTTAAGCCGGCTTAGAACCGGACAGCAAGAAGTCACCTCCATGAATGGAGGCTTTGTGCAATCCTGGGCCCATCTTGGTCATAACATGGTTTTCAGCACTTGGCGATGCTCTTCTATCAACAAGAGTCGAAATCCTGCACAGGCAGTCTCAAGCCTATTACTTCCAACTCATTATATATTCATGCCTACAAATATTATGCTACTACAAGGAGGCAGCCCATAATAGATAAATTAGCTAGGAAGAGGTTTTTCAGCCCGAAGACGCCCATCAAAACATACCAAGCCCAGAAGGATTGTCCATTAGTCAGAATCCCGTGCGAATGCTGTCTCGTTTACTAGGCTATAATTTCCTCGAGGGGCACCACTCCTCAAGCGGGAATAGAGTTGACCGCAAGGTCCCCAGTCTTGCAGGTACTCCGAAAAGGTCGAGGTAGCCCTTTGCAGAGGCCATTGTCAATAGATCTGGATCTTACGCCCTGTCGCAGTCGTCCTCCTATAGAGGATCCTCCCGCATTGGTGTTCTGCATCACCATGCTATTTAACCAATTACTGGGATATTTAGAAGGTGTAATTTATGTGGAAGTACCTTTTGAGGGAGAAATTCCCTGTGAGAAGAGGGAATTTTTATGGAGTGAGTCAGATTTACCGGCATTATTTGAAAAAAAAAGATCAGAAATTAAATTAGAAAAAAACAAGTTTACTTTTAACTGAAAGTTAGAAGTAAAATTACAGCTCAAAACGAACATAAATTATTCTGTATATGAAGGGATTATGTCTGTAATAACTAGTATCCGTTTCTGGGAAGTCCGAGAAGATTCTGTATAATCCTAATAGTGATTTTTTTTTGGAAAAAGAAAGAGAAAAATAGAAGAAAAACAACCACAAAGAAAAAAAGGATGGCCATATTGCACAGAAAGTGTTTTGCCCCTTTATTAGAAAAATTGTTCTTTTTTGCATAAAAGGTGGTGCAATAATCCTACGCTTTCTCAAATGGGTCTTAGAGAAAAGTACTGCCCTTGACAATTGGCAACCCTGACGAGAAGTTTATGAGAAACTAAAAGCTGATATTTTCATATTGGAGATGGAGACCCATTTATGTATTGGACTCAAAACGAAGAAATCTTTTTGGAACTGCTAGATATCGCTCTAAAGCAGCTTAGCGTATCTAATACTAGTGTTATTTTGATCGCCGATTATCTCACGCAAAAACAGTATGCCCGGACAATGTCCAAAACGCTAGAAACGTGTAAGTTTTTAAGTGATAAGCTTTAAGACTTCAGCAAATGATGCTATTATTATCTTTGAGATAATAAACCAACACTTATCACCTACACTTTTCTTTCTTTAAGCTCAAGAAACAAAACAAAAAACAACTGTTTAAACAGCTGTTTTTTTTTAACGAAAACGGCTGTTTTCTGTTTTTACCACAAAAACTTAACAGAAACAGAAACAGATCTTCTGTTTTTGATTGACCTGTTCTGTTTCATTGAAGCCCTATTTATTTTTATTTTTTTTCTGAAAAACAGAACAGTGCCCGTGATTAGCCCCAAACAATCATCTAGTTTTCATCTGAAGGCTTAGTCAGGCTTAGAAAATTAGGTCATTGAAACGTACTCATTTGAGTACTTTACCCGCCTTCCTACACACAGATCGACCACCTCTCCTTAATAACAGACCACTGTATAATGAAACAAATCACTTCAGTTAAATAAATGATTAAAATAAACGCTAGAAACATTTTTTTTTTGCAATAAGAAGGGAAGTGTCACCTTGCAGCACCCTTTTGGATATCACCCACATTTTTCCACGGAAAATTCTTGCCAGCCAATTTGTTTCCAGCTGAAAGGTAATTATTCCCAAAAGTTTTCTCCTCCAGAAAATTACCCCAAACAGACCCCCCCCCTACAGAAACTCTTCCGCGAAAAATGTCTGTATGTTTACTAATAAAAAAAAATACATCTGTAAATAGTGGACGAATTACAAACTTAAAACCCACTTAAACTTCTGCAATGACGTTCTCTGATTGTTTTGTAGTAAGGGAGGAAGGGAGATGCCTCAAAGGGTGCACTTTAATACCAAAACATCCCAGTTCTCATTGATCCATCAGATAAATACAGAATTAGTTCTAAGGGAGAGACGAGGAGAGGGTGAGGTAGAAATTGATGTATAATCCCCAGGGCCGTAACCAGGATTTTAGTTTGGGGGATTTTTTTTTTTTGGGGGGGGGGGGGTACAAAAGAAGCCTTAGAAAACGCATCAAAAATGTGAAATTGACATCTACTCCCTTATATTTCCGGTCTACGCTTTTATTATGAAAGTAAAAAGTAATATTAAACTCCAAAATGAGCAGGATTTATTCAGCATAGGAGGGGAATGCCCCTTCCTCATGCACACCTCCACCTCATGGTCGCAGAAACTTTGCAGTGTGCTCATTAGATGAGAAATTGAGAGTTCTAGTCCTTTTTAAGTCCTAAGTGATTTGAGACCAACCAGCCACGTGGGGGTGATATTTTCCGCGGGGAAAATTTTCCAGGGGAAGATAAACACCGGCCAATAGTATTTACATCCACTAAATAACACAAGAAAGACTCAAATAAAGGATAAGTGAGAGAAAAACGACACTTACAAAAGTAAGGAAAACAAACACTTAATGAAAAAAGAAGAAAGAAAGGCTTAGAAAATTAAATAAAAATAGTTTTGCTCTTCTTGAATCTTTTGCGAGGAAAAATCTTCATGCCGTGGTCTTGAATGCAGCGAGGTGCGGAGATTCACGGAAACTACCTGGGATTATATTCCAAACACTCGGTACAAAGTATCTAATAATAAAGGATGCTCGACTTGTATTTCAGGTTTCCTGCACAACATCCCCTTGACCCTTAGTGATATAACAGCGAAAATCACTGCTACTACTTTTAACAGTTCACGGGAGCACCAAGCTACCTAAGACCAATACAGTTAGGCACGCTTCTAATCCGCCCCTGTCTATTCAAACCTCCGCTCTTTAGCCCCTCTCATAAATTACTATTTCATTTAAATCCTTTCTGACGACCTCTTGCTACCCAATTCGGAGATAAGCTGCTTTTCGTTTCCACCATTATTGTCAAAAAGTAAGATCTTTGGCAATAATGTCATCTGTCATCAGTAAGACGTAAAATCCATACAAAATCCTCTGTAGACAAAAATTTACAAATGAAGAAGGTAGCATATTATTCGAATATTTATAAAAAACACTAATTTGGTAGTTATTTTTGAAAAAATTAATTCTGAAATTGACAATTAAGTGTAACTGCTTTGTTCTTGGTTGTTTGTATTCTGTTATAATATAATATAAAGTCGTCTTTCGACAGTAAAAGGGGAAAAAACTGGTAAACAGTACGGCACTGAACTTTACAGACTCCCCCGGCAGTGCTGATCTCCGTTTCTTGGCCCTTTAGTCAGGAAGTGAAAGTGATAGAGAAGGGTTAGTCCTCCTGCAATTCGACACACCCTTCATGTTTACCTTCCTCGGATTTCTCCAGGAAATCTATTTGGAGCTGGGTCGACTCTGGCTAAGCCTGCTGAGTCACACCACAAACCTTATTTCCAAACCTAATAATCGGCAACGCTAGGACTCGAATCCCATCCCAAAGGACAAAAAATTACGATTCAAGCACGCATGCCACTCAGCTAAACCCAGAAGTGAGCAATCGTAACGCACACACGGATAAAATATAGCGAAATAAACCGCTTTTCAGCAGCAGGAATTTAAATGCTGCGAAAAATGCCCAGAGATTTAGACATTCGCGCAGCCTATTCCATCCATGATAAATTTTTATATATAGTAAACCCCAAATATTTTATTTCATGAACCCTAATTGTTTATAGGCCTAACCTATATTGAGCTAATTTCCCTTCTTGATTAAATTTAAATGCACCTCTTCATGTAAATTTCACGAAAAAAATTCTTTTTATTTCTTTTTTTTAAATATACATCAAACTCGCATTTATAGCAAACGATCTTCCCAATCGCGCCATATTTCCCTTTCAAAAAAAAAGAAGAAAAAACATACCATTTATGATGAGTTAGAAATCTAGCGCATATTTTATTGGCATAATTAATCCGAATAGTTGCCATGTTGAAAACACTATTAGCCTCAAAATACAGAAATTTTAAAGTTTGATTCCTGTTTATCTGTCCGTTGGATAGAGAATAAAAATAAAAACATTGACGCACCCTCCTGACTCTCCTCTTTACGGGCCAATGAAAAAGAAGGCTGTTTTTTTTTTATGAGAATCGATATTATCTCCAGAAACTGGTTTGTCCACTATACTTGCCCAGACACCTGTGCCAAAGTTCCCGTCTGTGTAGTTGAAGAATTTTGAAGAAAATTGATCTTGTCCAGCCCAAATTTGAATTAATGAAAATGAAATTGCTTCCATTCGGGCAGCTTGGAATATTATATTTAAATATTACATCATTAATAAAAAAAAAATACGAGAATTATTTGTTCCAATGACCTATAAAGAAGTATTCAATGAACTAATTTCTTAGTCAACCTAAGGAGCAATATGTTCAGAGCCGTTCCTAAGGTTGGTGGTGCCTGGGGCAAAATTAATTACACCCCCCTTTCCTGACTGAAATATAAGCAAAAAACAGCCAAATACAATTGAAAAATGGATAAAAGTGGGCAATTCCCCAGCCCCCCCTGATCCATGGCACCCAGGGCAACTGCCCCGTCCCTCCCCCTTTAGGAATAGCTCTCACTGGAATGAAATCTCAGGATAGCAGGTCGGGTGGGGGTTGGTGATAGTTCGTGTTAAATTCTTGTTTCATACTTGGGTGGCGGTAATAGCCAAAGCAAAAGCATTTGGGAGGAGTTGCCCCCTTTCCGTCACCTGGTGAACACTTCGGAGCACCACATGTGTCGCACAGTTCCACCCCCCCCCCCCCCAGAAAAGATTTTGTACCTTAGGAGGACTAAACACTTAACACAAAGACGGTTTTCGAAATAAATAAAATAAATAAAAATAACAAAAAAAAATGAAAAAAAATATGGGATTTGAAGAGACGAAGAAGATGTATTTAAAAATTAATAGAATAAAAACAATATTATATGATCTGTGATGCACTTGACATAACAAATACTTAAAGCACAAGAATACACTATTCTTCTAATCAGAGTTCAGAGTTTTATTCATCAATAAATACATATTGGAAATACAATACTCTTATTCTCCCTCGAAATGCTCAATGGTCAGGGATACAAGGAGGATACACAAAAAACAGAAGCAACAACCAAAAAAAGAGAACAATAGCCAAACAATACATAAGATTAAAAAGAGACCACACCTGAGACCTGGGAGTCAAAGGGCAGAGAAGACCACCCTACACTATGAAATAAACATTCAGGGGACATTAACTCCACAGAGGAAAAGAAAAAAAAATGCTATTCTGTTTGATTCTTTACTAAATGGTCCTTAAGAACCCTTTTAAAAGTCCCAAACGAGTGGCATTTCCTGTACTGAAGAAGGGAAGGAATTCTAGACCTATTGACAGGCAATGAAGGGATTGAAATCTGACTGTATAGCATGGGTAAGAGGAATGCAGATATTATGTGAAGAACGAAGGCTATATGGAGCTGAATCAGAAATAAACACAGGAGTTTTTGTAGAGATTTTAGAGGATTGTCATGAAGCTGATGAAAGACAAAAGAAGCACAAGAACGAATGTAAACAGACTGTAGGACTAAGAGCGGTTTTGTTGAGGAACGGCTGGTGTCCATAACCAGACGCCGTGCTTTATTATGCATGACAGAAAGTGACCGCACTGTAAAAAGAAAAGTAGACATCCATACAATGGTGCAATACGAAACATAAGACTAGACAAGGCAGAAAAGAGGAAGCTTCAGAATAAATCCAGGAAATATGTGTCCGAGTTTTCGAATGATACCCAAACTCCGTGAGACCTTAACCCTAATCATGGCAATATGGTGTCTAAACGAATGGTTTTCATCAAGCAGGGTACCAAGAAACCGGACCACCTGATTCTCTCGTCTACACAAGAAGCCTTGTTAAGCCTGAAGGTGTGTAAGCTGAGGGAAAGCTATACCAATTCGAGAAAAAAAATAAAAAAAACCTGACTTGCCAACATTCGAGGCCAAGTAATTTGTATCAAACCATGACATTAATCTCTCGAATATTGCTACAAGGTTAGACTTGATATCACATTCGGTCTTCCCAAAGGTCCCAAGAATGGTGTCTCCAGCAAAATCAACGAGAAAATATTCATTAGAAGTAGTACTGGAACATGAAGGAACAACAGGATGATACAGCTTGCAGCGTGCTAAAGGCCTGTTATTTCTGACTGTCGAAATCAGATAATTAGCATACATCAGAAATAAAACGGGGCCAAAAACAGATCTCTGAGGGACGCCATAATCTACTTCAGAACGGCTCCGAGAAAGCAGATCAACTGAAATAAGCCTACGAGAAAGATATGATTCAAACCAAGGGAAAGCATTTGATCTTATACCAATATGCGATGGTTTCCAAAGAAGAATCCGATGGGTCAAAGAATCAAAACCTTTACAGACATCCAAAAATAAATCTGCTGGGATAAGACCAGTATCTATTCCCAAATGAATAAAATTCAAGAGATGCGCAAGCATGCTCTGTAGAGGCAATCGCTCGTAATCCAAACTGGAAATCATGCAAAAATTCCTTTGCATCCAGAAAATTAAGAAGCCTGGATAGCACAGCTTTCTCAAAAATTTTACTGAAAATAGATAGGAGAGAAATAGCTCATTTGAGAGATTCATGGAAAATTCCTATCTCAAAAGACAGATTGACAAGCTTAGCCAATGGTGACAAAATAGCTGGCAGAGTGGCAAGGATAACCCTTGTAGGAATTCTGTCTTCTCCTAAAGACGATGATCCTTTAGGAGTATTCACGATACGAGCTACCTCAAACTCAAAAACAGAGTTCAAGACCACTAACTTTAAAAATGATGGTCCAAGATAGGCTCTGAAATCACAACGAGAAGTTGCAGAGCTTGCAGAGGAAGCATTCGTCTTCCGTATATTAGCAAAATTAGAGGTAAGCTCTAGTTGAACATCTTCTTCTCCTTGGACAGTGTTACCATTAACTATCAGGATTGTTGGAACTGAAGGCAGAAGGGGAGTAGGTCTAGGAACAAAATGAATTATATACCATGTATTCCTAACATCCTTTCCACACTCAGAAAATTTCCTATGATAATACTAAGAATGGCCTTCCAACACAGAGAATTAAATATACTCCAATAGGCCTTGAACCGTTCATGATGAGCTGAAGATGATGAAGCCTTGTAAAGCTTCCAAAAATAATTGTTCCTTTTCCAGCTTTTATAGAGACCTGGAGTCATCCACGGATTCAGCGGTGCTATCCTTTTCGAAGTATGAGGCGCTGGATTCTGAAGGCAAACTTCTAGAATACATTCTTTGAGGTTCTAGGCGTTTACCCCCTCGGGAAAATACCCTCCCGAGAACCCCCCTCCTGTGGAAAATAAGGCTTTCCAAATTTTATAATTTTATTTGAGTTTTGTTTTTTTATTTTCCGTAGGGGGGAGGAATTTTGATACTTGTGCATTATGTGCCACTCACTGAAGTTTACGCTGTGTAAAACTCGAGAACAAACTGGTTTCTTCGTTAGTTTCTTTCAGCTTAGCGCGAGATAAGACAAGTGACAGAATAGATGGGAAATATATAATTTGGGCTATACATTTGAACATTTGAACATGGGCTATACATTGGGGGGGGGGGTAAAGTATTTGGACAGTTTGAATTCAGAAAACAATTCTTACTTCATAATATGCAGGATAATTGTAGCTAATACATTTTGCATGGAGACCCGCTATACTTTACCCCCCCCCCCCCCTAATGTGCAAATATATAGCACAAATTTGTTTCTAAAGTAACGAAGAAACTAACGAAGAAGCCGGTTTGTTCTCGAGTTTTACACATCGTAAGCTTAAGCGAGTGGCGTGTAATACACAAGTACCAAAATTCCTTCCTCCCTAAGGAAAATAAAAAACAAACTCAAATAAAAATCTCAAATTTGGAAAGCCTTATTTTCCACGGGGGGCGGGATTTTCTGGGGTATCTAACGGGGGAAATTTTCCGCGGGGGGGGGGGGGGGGGGGTCCCAGAGGGGTGTACTTTCCTTGGATGGGGGGGGGGGGTACTTTCCGGGGGTAAACGCCGGCCATCCTTCTTTCACTAAATCATAAAAGAAATCAAAAGACTGGTTAAAATCCGATTCAGAAACCAAACTATCCCATGGCTAATCAGTCAGACGAGAATTCAGTCGACTCAGCTCAGTAGCCTATCACCAAAACGGAAAAACAGGAGATTAGATTGTGATGTTATACGCTACGCTTGATCAGCACTCTTATATCGGGAAATAGCGGGAAAGGATCAGAAATATCACCAACCAGCACCAAATTATTTACGACATCTAGTGACGAAAAAAAATTATCAATAAGAGACGCATGCGCCTCAGTAACTCGGGTTGACATACAAACTGAAGGTAGAGTTCCCAAAGAGAGCACCATTGCCAAAAAGTCCATAGCTGAAACAGAATTTTGATCCAGCGGGTTTAGGTTGAAATCCCCCATAAGGATTATAGTTCACAGGGATGCTTTTGGACTGAGTCTAAAACCTCTTCCAGAATTTCATAAGCGAAGGAACAGATCCACCAGGGGACCTGTAAACCAAACCCAGAGCTAAATCCTTGCAACCTAACTTAATCTCAATAATAAGAGATTTAAAGATTCCTTCCTCATTTCTGCTCAAATCACTTCGGACATTGTATGCAAGACGATCGACAATATAAAGGGCAAGGCCACCTCTCGCCATCTGTTTCCAGTTCAGCATCTCCACCCTATATCTTGGAATATCTAAAAGCCTATCCTTATTTGAATCCAGGAAAGTTTCTCATAATCCAATTACATCAGGAGTTCCACCACTAACAATCCGTTTCAGCTCATCAAAAGACAAGCAAAAGTCTCTGAATGTTAAGGTGAAGCACAGAGAAAATACCATCTCGTTTAGAAGAGGCAGAACCATTTAATTGCGAAACACACTTACTTTTAATAGCCAAATTAGGATTATTATTCTTCTGATTTCTGCTTCCAGCTGAATTATTAATTATACTTTCAATATATAAAGGATTATTTTATAACCCAACAAAAAATTCCCCAAAAAGTTGATACCACCCTGGTTACCAAAAGAAGTTGTCATTTTACTTACGGTAGATGGTAGATCCGCTCCGCGACCAAAGTCACCAGACCAAAGGTTGTCAACATCACAGCAGGGCTATGGCTAGAGAAGAGCTATCTATACAGAGGTAGCACTGAACTCATTTTTGTGCACAGACGAAAATGAAAAACAAAAAAGAAAAGCCGAAACAACTGAATATGAAATAAGGGATAGTGGAGAAAAAAAAACAATGGACAAAAGTACAGAGAAAAAAAAATAATGGAGAAAAAATAGTGGACAAAAAGTAATAAAACAGAGATAAGCATAAGTGAGAAAAAGTAAGGATAGATAAGAAAAAAATAACGAAAAACTAAGAGAGAAACAAAATAGGGAAAAGGAATCATCAATGGATTCATTTGAAGATCAGCACACACACACACACACACACACATACACACACGCAGGAGCATAATCATATTATAATAAATATATCAAAAGGATACTAAAAACAAAGGAAGGAACCAGACGAGATAATATAAGGAGCCTTTGAGCTTTCCACTGTTCCACACAATATTATCTTTATCAATATACTTGTCAACGTGACTACAATTGGCTCAAAGTTATTCCTAGCAGAAGGCCTAGTAGAAGCCCCTGTATGTCTATTACTGTTCAAGCGATAGCACTTCACAAATAGAATAGCGTCAGCATTTGCCAACCCAATATCAGTCAAAAGCTTGCGACCAGCAGTTTCTGCACTTTACCCTGATACAACGGGAAAATTCCGTCAAGCAGAAGATTCTGACTTTTAGAGGCAAGCTCAGAATGCAGGCACGATTTTTTTTTTGTATTAGTTAACTCAGATTTCGAGAAGCAATTTTCTTGTCGAAGTTGGAAATTTTCCTGGTGGAAAGCACAAAGTCCTTCTTCCAGACTAGCCACAAACTGCACAAGCTCTTGATGCTTATGGTCAAAATAATCCTACGTAATAGCCGTCATCTTCAGGTCCCTTAATGCTAACAAATATATATATATATATATATATATATATATATATATATATATATATATATATATATATATATATATATATATATATATATATATATATATATATATATATATATATATTATATATATATATATATATATATATATATATATATATATTTATATTTATATATATATATATATATATATATATATATATATATATATATATATATATATATATATTATATATATATATATATATATATATATATATATATATATATATATAGAAAAGTTTTTTAACTGGAAGTAAGGAGCAACATCAAAACTTAAAACGAACAAAAGTTATTCCATATATGAGTGGGGCTGCCCTCTTCTTAATACCTCGCTCTTCACGCTAAGGTTTTTTAGTAATTTAAAAAAGATTCTTTTTTTTTTTTTTTTTTTTTTAATAAAACGAGCCATGTATTTCAAGAGTCATTTTTTTTAGAGAATTGGGACAAAAAAGTCAAACTTAAGCATAAAGAGTGAGGTATTAAAGAGGGGGCGGCCCCACTCATATACGGGATAATTTTGTTTGTTTTGACTTTTAATGTTGCTCTTTATTTTCAGTTGAAAAAACTTAATTTTCTTATTTAATTTCATATCTTTTTTCAAATAATGCTGGGAAATATGCCCCCCTCCCCCTCCATGTAAATCCCCCCGAAAAATTCCTCCGTGGAAAAACCCATGGCTTGTTTTTTTTTATTATATATATACATATATATATGTATATATATATATATATATATATATATATATATATATATATATATATATATATATATATATATATATATATATATATATATATATATAATATATATAATATATACATATATATATATATATATACATATATATATATATATATATATATATATATATATATATATATATATATATATATATATATATATATATATATATATTATATATATATATATACATATACATATATATATATATATATATATATATATATATATATATATATATATATATATATTATATATATATATATATATATATATATATATATATATATATATATATATATATATATATATATAATATATATATATATATATATATATATATATATATATATATATATATATATATATATATCAAGGCCGTATCCAGGGGGGGGGGGGGGGGGGGGTTACCCGGTTTGAACCCCCCCCCCCCGAAATTTTTGACCGAGTCGAAAATAAGTCAAAAATTAGTAAACCCCCCCCCCCGAAAAAAACCTGGATCCACCCTTGATATACATATATATATATATATATATATATATATATATATATATATATATATATATATATATATATATATATATATATATATATATATATATATATATAATATATATATATATATATATATATATATATATATATATAATATATATATATATATATATATATATATATATATATATATATATATATATATATATATATATATATATATATATATATATATATATATATATATGTATATATATATATATATATATATATATATATATATATATATATATATATATATATATATATATATATATATATATATATATATATATATATATATATATAGTAAATCAAAATATAAGACGTAGGCTGAACATTCAACAAAAGGTGTTTGACTTACACCAAAATTGACTTGTAAACATTCCTCAGCTGGCTGATCACAAGTCTGAGGCTAATGTCAAAATAAAAATTTTCAAATTCAAAGAACATCAATTAAAAATTTAATCAATGGAGACCATGTCACCCTTTCTGAAATCCTGGTCTTCAAGATCTGAGATGCAAAATCTGACCCATTGGCCCAATTCCCCCCCCCCCCCCCATCATCCCAAATTTGCTCATATAATATTATTATTATACAGGCATGTTGTGCTATTTCCGATTCCTACTCAATCAAGAATTGCTTAATGTTTCTAGATATAATGTTTCTACTACTACTACTAACTACTAACAACTCATCGCAGCACCAAGCCGCCTGAGGCCAACACAGCTACGCACGCTCCTCCTCCACCCCAATCTATTCAAAGCCTCCCTTTTTACACCCGCCCACGAAGTTCCCATTTCCTTTAAATCTTTCTTTATGACGTCCTCCCAACCCAGACGGGGACGACCTGCTTTCCGTTTAGCCCTAGATGGTTGGCCGAAAAGAACAATCTTCGGCAATCTGTCATCCTTCATCCGAACAACATGCCCTAACCACCTCAACCTTTCTTTCATTATAGACCTAGAAAGTGGTATTGAACCACATTTTTCGTATAGCCTATTGTTTGAAATACGGTCAGTCAGCCGGGTACCCAGAACAATCCTTAAGCAATTTCTCTGGAAAACATCTAGCAAATCTTCATCCGCTTTTCGGAGCGTCCATGCTTCAGAGCCATATTTGACCACTGTCATCACTGTAGCTTCTAAGATTCTAATCTTGGTTTGCAGACTTATCTTCCTATTCTTCCAGACTTTTTTTAACTGTGAAAAAACACCCTGAGCCTTGGCTATTCTATTTTTAACATCTTCACTGCTCCCACCATCTTTACTAATAATACTACCAAGGTAAGTGAAACTGCCCACCTGATCAATCTTTTCATTACCCAACGTCACCTTTTCATCTTCACTTATTCCTAGCCTTAGTGACTTGGTCTTCCTAACATTAATTTTCAAACCAATACTAGCACCCTGAACTCGCAAAACCTCTAAAACTTCATTCATTTTGCTCACACTTTCATCTAGGATGCTTAAATCATCAGCATAATCCAAGTCCAGGAGACTTTTTCCTCCCCATTTGATTCCGTGGTCTCCCATTGCCTTTCCTGTGCTCCTTAAAACAAAGTCCATCAAAATAATCCATATAAAGGGGGATAGAACACAACCTTGCTTAACTCCTGATTTAATACAAAACCAGCTGCTAACCTCATTTCCTACCTTAACCGCAGCAGTGTTATTCTCGTACATAGCACTAATCACTTTAATGTATTTGTCTGGTATACCATACAAGGATAAAACCTTTACTAAAGCTCCTCTATCAACAGAATCGAACGCTTGCTCATAATCTATAAAACTAAGGACCAAAGGTGTTTGAAAACTTAGGCACTTCTCAATTATTAACCTAAGAGTGAAAATTTGGTCAACACATCCTCTACCTTTTCTAAAACCGCACTGCTCTTCTCTTAAAACTTTGTCTACGGCATCTCTCAGTCTAAAAAGTATCATATTACTAAGCAATTTGCTACCTACAGAGACCAGACTAATGCCTCGATAATTACCACACTCACTTTTATCACCTTTCTTATAAAGTGGCTTAATTAAGGTTTTCCTAAAATCATTAGGTACTTCCCCTTTTTCAAAAATCATATTCATAATCTCCAATAACTTATTTCTAACCTCAGAGCCACCATATTTAAGAAACTCATTTACTACCCTATCAGCACCTGGAGCCTTATTATTCTTTAATCCTTTTAGTACTGTTTCTAATTCCTCCTCACAAAACAAATCTTCCTTCACATCCAAGGTATCACAAACTTTTTCATTTTCCTCTATATTTTTTCCTGCAACTCTATCTCGGTTAAGCAAATTCTCAAAATGTTCGGCCCATCTCGCTTTAGCTTTTGTCTTATCGCTAATTGCCACCCCATTCCTATCTTTAACTGGGACAAGTCCGGATTGACTACTACCTCTCAATTTGTTAACGTGCCAGTACAATATTTTACTATTATGCCGTCTAGCTGCATCTTCTAAATCCTCGGCAATTTTATCCATGGCCTCCACTTCACACCTCCTTAGTTCATATTTCAATGCTTTCTCCACTTTCTTTACATTTCTTTTGTTTTCATGTGATCTATCACTCAGATAATTCTTGTACAAGTCCTTTCTCCTTTCTATTAAACTTAAAGCTTTTTCACTAATATTCCTAGCTGCAGTTCTAGCTTTCTTCCCTAATACACCTTCAGCAACTTCACAAATTATTTTTCTAAAATTATTCCAACCATCTTCCACATTATCAAATTTTAAGCTCTCAAGTTTAGTATTCAACTGTTCCTGGAAAGTTTCTCTCAAATTCTCATCCTGGAGTCTACTAACATCATAACTTCCCGGGAGGTAATTACCCTTCCGATATTTCAGCTTTAAATTAACCCTTGACACTACTAGATGGTGATCTTTACTTTTAACATCAATAACAGCACTCCTATATACCCTAGTATCTTGTATTGATCCTGCCAGTCTTCGATTTACTATAACATAATCAATAAGGTTTGCTGTCTTACCATCACGTGAATACCATGTTAGCTTATGAGCCATTTTATGACCAAACACCGTATTGGTTATAACTAGATTGTTATACCTACATATATATATATATATATATATATATATATATATATATATATATATATATATATATATATATGTATATATATATATATATATATATATTATATATATATATATATATATATATATATATATATATATATATATATATATATATATATATATATATATATATATATAATATATATATATATATATATATATATATATATATATAATATATATATATATATATATATATATATATATATATATATATATATCAAATGAAACTCAGAGAGGAGAGAAAGTAACAAAATGAAAAATAAAATCAAAAAGGGTGAAAGAACGAGGATTTTGTCAGCCAGTGACGAACCATGAAGATGACAAAATATAAGCAAATATTTCGACAAGGACCTCCGCCAAGTCGTCCTCAGTGCTAAACAAAAAAAAGAAAAAAAAAAAAAAAAAAAAACACGAAAATCTAACCTTTCGAAGTTTACCCTACAAAGACAGAACAGACATATATATATGTATATATATATATATATATATATATATATATATATATATAATATATATATATATATACACATATACATATATATATATATATATATATATATATAATATATATATATATATATATATATATATATATATATATATATACATATATATATATACATATATATATAATATATATACATATATATACATATATATATATATATATATATATATATATATATATATATATTATATATATATATATATATATATATATATATATATATATATATATAATATATATATATATATATATATATATATATATATATATATATATAGTAAATCAAAATACAAAACGTAGGCTAAACATTCTACTAAAGGTGTTTGACTTCCACCAAAACTGGCTTGTAAAGATTGCTGAGCTGGCTGATCACAAGTCTGAGGCTAATGTCAAAAGATACATTTTCAAATTCAAAGCACATCAGTTAAAAATTTAACGAATGGAGACCATGTTACCCTTTCTGAAATCCAAGTCTTCAAGATCTGAGATGCAAAATTGGACTCATTGCCCACTCCCCTCCCTATCATCCCCTCATCTCAAATTGCTCATATAGGAATGTTGTACTGTTTCCGATTCCTACTCAATCAAGAATCGCTTAGGGAATCAGTCTTGATTGTTAGTTCCGAGGAGACACTTCTCCTGTGAATTATTTATAATCTGGATACCTGCAATTTCGCAACCTAACCTGTGAACAAAAACGTGATTAATTCACGTTTTTGATAAGACTTCTCTTGTGAATTATTTATAATCTGGATACCAGCAATTTCGCAACCTAACCTGTGAACAAAACGTGAATAATTCATGTTTTTGATAAGACTTGTGGATACTTTGACTTAAGGTGACCCACTAACCTATTCAACTTTGTTAAAATAGTAAATAATTAAATTTCTTGGCAACTGAAGAGTAAACACTAAACCAGATTACTGGTATTTTTCTTGTTACTGTTGATTATTTTGAATTTATTAAGAAGCAAATTCAAATTAGTGTTCGATTTCGTGATTTTGAATAGCTCAAATGTTTGGAAAAAAGGAGCCTCCTAAACAACCTCCTGATAGGGATATGAGTAAGTCACCATTTCAACCATCTTCAAAAGCCCTTGCTAGAACCCCCCCCCCCCCTACAACTGCGTCTGCACCAGCGACCTCTCTGAAAAGTATTCATACCCTAAACATGGATACCACCCAATGTCCATCACCCTCAACAACTGATACTGAAAAAGATGAAGAAGGCTTTAAGATAGTAAACTCGGCTAAGCGTAGAAGACAGAGAACAAAAAGTCCACCAGATTCAGCTATAATACATCAAACCGATACCACGAACAACTCTTCAAGAAATCCAGCCGTTTCTCCGGTAATTACTCAACTAGTTCCCCAATCTGATAATTGCTTGTTTAACAACCGTGATCTACCAAAGTTGCGAATCAAGATCCCTAGATATCCTTTTAAACGATCCCACATCAGTGAAAAGGGTAATGGAGTTGAAAATGTTGTTGTCACAGCCCATCTGTGGTCCCCAAGCCCGATACAAGCAAAGATAGTACTCTACAATGTCCCTAAATCGTTTCTAAACTCGATGGAAGCATTGATGAACGAAAAAGGTGAATGCATTCCGGTCTCTAATTTCCATACCCTTGGTCGCGAAACCACTGAAACCTCAAACTTTAAATCTGTGTTGTTTGAGATTCAAGGACAATTTAATATTGATAAAGCGTTCCTCTTTGGCCAGCAAAAATCTTTCAAGCCTTACAAAGAAAAACCATTACAGTGTAAGGGCAAACACCAGTCCCTAGATAAAGGAAACTGTCCCAAATATAAACAAAGGGCAGAGATACTAAGAATAGCAAAAGAGCAACAACTTCCAATCCCTTTTGTAGCAATGCAAGCCCCAAGGACACCAATAGTCCCCGTCTCCCAACAGGCCCGAGGCCACCAACAGCCCCTAAACCACCAACAGGCATCAAGCAGCCCCCATACAGTTGAAATAATTATTCTGAGGAATTTGGCAAAAACCCACTTCGGCGAGACCATAGTTTCCGAAGCAGAAATTCAAATTGAGAGTGTTTTAAGCCAACATAGGCTGATTGAGTCACAATCAGAATGCCTGACGACTAATTAATGTGTGACTTTTCGTTTTAAACTAATTTATCCCTTTTTAATAACATTGCTTTTAATTATCCCGATATAGAAAGCAATCAGCATGCCAACCCTATAAGCAGCCCCCCTAGTACCTTAACACATGCTAGTTGTAAATACCTTGATATTCTTGATTTTGCTACCAATGTGAAAACAAAACTTGTAAATAATAATTCCCTTAATGTTCTTTGTTTCAACATCAGAAGCATCAAGGATAAGTGGCTCAAGTTTAAAGATTTAATTTCGTTCAATGGTGTCTGCCCTTTTGACGTAATAGGTTTAACAGAGACATGGCTCTCCGATAATGATGACACTAGTGATTTTTCACTCCCTGGTTACCAAATAACCCATATGCCCAGGAGATTGACAAAGTGTTCTGGGGGTATCTCACTTTACATCCGTTCGAATGTAAATTTTACCAGGCTATCAGAGTGCGAATCTATTTTCTCTATACAAATAAATCTCAGATGTATTTATTCAATAATTGTTAACATAGTTATCGGCCAAAATTCCTATATACTATCCTTATTTTATAAACCTCCTCCATTTCCGACCACATGTTTTTGTAATCTGTTTGATGATTTCTCTAATTTTATTAACCTACCCCACAAAAAGGCAATAAAGTTCTTGGGGACTTTAATTGTAACCTACTCAATATTGGTAAAATATTGAATCTGACACTTTTTTTGAATCGGTAACCGCGAGTGGTCTTCTACCCACAATTTTTTTCCCCAGTAGAGTCGATCCTGTGAGATCGACTTCAACATTAATTGATAACATTTTTGTATCCACTTCCCTGGGAAATGACCTGTCCTCAAATATAATATTTTCGGATCTGTCAGACCATTTTCCTATTTACTTGTCACTACCTTCGCAACCACTACCTCTACGCTCTAGAATCAATATCCCAACACCTACTAGAAACTACAGCTCTGCAAACATAACCTATTTTATCGATTGCCTAAGAACCACTGACTGGTCCGATGTCTTAAATTGTCAAGAGGTAAATTCTGCCACAAATGGTTTTGCGCAAACGCTAAGTGAGACTATCCATTCAACTTTTCCTATTCGTAAACCTAACCGGAAAAATATCCCTATTTGCCCCTGGATGTCACATAGCCTCATTGTCTCCTCATATCGTAAAAACAAATTATATAAGTTAGCCTGTACGACCAGTAGTGATATTGACCTATCAAATTATAAAATTTATAAAAACATATACACTAAACTCATCCGTGAAGCGAAGAAAAATTATTATTATACAAAAATTCTCAATTGCAAAGGAAACCTGAAAAAGATTTGGTCCACCATTAATGACATACTCTCAAAAAATAGAAAATCAAAGTCTATACCTATTCGTCTTAGAGACACAAATGGTAGATTAATTGACCCTTTACATGCATCTGACGCATTTAATAATTATTTTTCTAATGTTCCTCATACTGACTCCCGCTCCTCCTTACAGGCTGTATTCCCCTGCTTGAATTCTAGATCCATATTTTTCTGCCCAATTGATAGCAGTGAGGTACTTCAAGTCATCTGTTCTCTCCCTAATAGTTTTACACCTGACTGTCTTGGATTAAGTAATAAGCTCCTGAAGACCATATCTTCTTTTGTTTACGAGCCCATCAAGCATATTGCCAACCTATCTTTAACCCGCGGAGTTTTCCCTGATTTACTAAAGTCAGCCATTGTTATTCCAGTTCTTAAAAAGGGCGATCCAACTGAGATAGGTAATTATCGTCCAATCTCAATTCTTCCTGTTATATCCAAAGTGCTCGAGAGAATCATCTTCAGACGTCTGTCTCCCTTTCTGTTTGACAGTCAGCACTCCGTTTCTTTGATTTCTCCTCACCAATATGGTTTTAGGCCGAAATTTTCAACTTCTCATGCTCTAATTGACGCCACAAAGTTCATACGCTCACAACTCGACCTTAAAAAACTGTATTGGGCTTATTTTTGGATTTTTCTAAGGCCTTTGACATGGTCGATCATAGTATTTTAATAAGTAAATTAAATAGTTACGGTATTCGTGGTGTTCCCCTCTCTTGGTTTGATTCTTATCTATCTGGAAGGGTACAGAGTGTCAGCCTAAGTGGAGTATCCTATCAGCCCTTACCTGTTCGGAGGGGTGTCCCGCAAGGCTCCGTACTAGGCCCTATTTTATTTCCCCTATATATCAATGATCTTGTTATGGACCTGGGCCCTTCAGTTTATCCTGTATTATTTGCTGATGACAGCAACTTCTTCATCACTGGCTCCAACTTACCATCGGCAATAACCTCTGTCCAAGTCCTTCTGAACAGAGTCCAGGCGTGGTGCCTTACGAATAACATGACCATTAATAGCAAAAAAAGTCAAATAGTATTATTCAGAACCCCCTACAACAAAGACGTAATTCAACCTGCTCTTGGTCTCAGGTACTCCTCCGACATCCTCCCACAAGTGGAGGTTGCCAAGTTTCTTGGTGTATTTATTGACTCATGCTTGTCATTCTCTAATCATATTTCTTACACCACAGCAATAATTTTGAGACAAGTAGCTATGATTAACCGTGTGAATTGTTTTCTTCCTCCTGACATCCTAGTTACCCTCTAATATTCCTTTATTTGTCCTTACCTTTCTTATTGCGGATCAGTTTGGGGAAATACAAAACGGTCCTTCACTAAAACACTCAAATTTGCCCAAAACCGTGCCATTAAAGCAGTTTTTCGGGTCCCCGTCTATATCCAACCCGTGATCTGTATTTAGATTTTGGCATAGCTCCAATTGATCAAATCATACAAAAACTAAACTTATCGCTTGCTTACTCTGCTTTCCACAATAATCTTCCCCCTCAACTACTAACCTATTATAATATTAATAATTCAGAAGCCCACTGTCTCCGTTCATCCAATAGAGCCTTTAAAATTCCTTAATGCGTTTCTAGTTCTGCCCAGCAATCTCCCATTTACAAATCTATCATTCAATGGAACAAAATACCCTCCAGTGTTGAACTAGTCACAAGTTTTTGCAAGTTGTATAAAAATGTAACAAAACTTGATGATATAATTTAATATTTCCATTATTAACCAATTTGCTTTAATTACCCATGTTTTATTCTTCTATTTTTTTTTTCAGTGTTACTTTAATTTTTTTTTTCTTTTTTTGGTCCTTAACAAGTTATCTTCTAGGATCTTTATTATTATTGATGTTTGTGTTACGTTTTTTCTCGAATTAAATTGAATTGAATTGAATGTTTCTAAATAAATTAATGCTAATCCTTTAGAACATTAAGATTGCTGTATCAATGTCCAAATCAAACACGAAAAGTATAGATTTGTCAAATGGCAATGGATTTTCACCAAAATTAGTATGTAAAAGTTTCTGAGCTTGTTGATTACAAATGTGAGATATTGCAATAAGAGCCCAACCTAAAAACACACAAGGTACATATATTCACACATTGTGAACATGTCACATCTTGTTGAAAATCAGAATAATGCAAACAATTTAGCCGAAAAGATCAAGCTGTTCTGATCAAGCAGAACACAACAACCTACACATGTGTCTAATGTCTTGCAGGGAAAAAGTTTTAGTTTTAAAGACCACACTACCACTTTCTCTTATAATAATTTTTTTTAAATGTTTTTAAGAAAAAGTTTAAAAAAAAGGAAAGATCAATATTAAAAGCATAATTACTAATGTAATTAGTCAAACTTAAATGGACAGAAATTAATAGGAACATTAAATAGAGCTTAAAACAAACAGTATTTAAATGAATAGATGAAAAAAATTCCAGCTGCCACCCAGAGTCATCTAGCGCATGGCATCCCTAGAGACAAAAATGTTAACCGCTTTGAAAAAAATACTTTTCAGAATTCCTATCAGGTCTAAGGGGGGGCATCTAAAAGGGCAAGAGGATGGGGTCAATGGCTCTCAGATCACTCTTCAACATCCCCTCAATATGCCTTGAAAGTTTTAACTTAATACACTCAGCCACTCCTTAGATGTTGTAGTTGAAACTTTTGACAACCATCCTGCTTATAGTGTGTTTAATTTTGTTGACACTCCCCTCAGTATTTTTTAAAATTTCATTTAATAGCCTAAGCCTTTTTGGAGACAAGGGATCAAACATGCCCACTTCCCTCTAACATCAACAGTATATGCAAGGAATGGGTAACTGGATATCTTACAAACCTTTCCCAAGGGGCTGTGGAGGGCTTATGTCATCCCCAGAGGCATAGTCATTTGATCTTTAGACTGTTTTGATCAAATATCTTTGAGGAAAGGGAACTAAAAGGGGCACAGGAGGGGGAACTGGCTACCTTTCAAGTACTTTTCGTCATTCTCCTCAACAAGCTCTGAAAGTTTCAACTTAATACCATCAATGGTTCTTAAGATATTACAGATACACCTTTCTGATAAACTGGATGCAATATTTAATCTTGATTTGCAGACTTATCTTCCTATTCTTCCAAACTTTTATCAACTGTGAAAAAACAACTTGGGCCTTGGCTATTCTACTTTTAACATCTTCACTTCTCCCATCATCTTTACTAATAATACTACCAAAGTAAGTGAAACTGTCCATCTGATTAATCTTTGTGTCACCCAATGTCACCTTTTCATCTTCACTTATTCCTAGCCTTAGAGACTTCTTCTTCTTAACATTAATTTTCAAACCTATTCTAGCACCCTGAAATTACAAAATATCTTAAAATTCATTCATTTTGATCGGACTTTCATCTAGGATGCTTTAATCATCAGCATAATCTAAGTCCAGGTCAATTTTTCTTCCAAATTTGGTTCTGTGTTCTCCCATTGTTTTTCTTGTGCTCCTTCAGACAAAGTCCATCAAAATGATTTATATAGGTAAGTGAAACTCTCAGGAATGAACCAAAAGCCTCAATGATTTCTGAGAAGGTATTTTGAAGTACAAACTTCTACCCCTTCCCTTTCCAAAGGGCACAAATCTTTGACAACCTTTTATAGAAACCTTGAGACATAGGTGTAGCCGACTGCTCAAGTGAGGCACAAGGAATATGTTTTAAGCCTTATAACTTTGTTTAATAATAATTTATCTTTTACTTGTCAATTACCTTGAATTGCAGCAGGGTAATAGCTACAGTATTTTTATTTTGGGGGCAAGAGGGGGTGCTAGAGAAGTAGGTGCCATTCAAGCAGTAGCGAAGAAAAGTAACTATTTAACAAACATGCTGCTTGGTGAATTTAAAAACATTACACAATACATCATAAACAATAAACACAAATTAAACAATCATACACATAAGTGCTGGTGCTTGGCTTTTACTCAAATAAATTGAAAAAAAAACTTTTCCACAAAATAAGTTTTCAAAGAAAAGTAAAGACCTCCATTAAACCAAAAATGAGCAAAAATAAAATCAAATAGTCTAGTAAGCGTGAAACCACCACAAATCAGCATCGATAAATAAGTTAAACCCAAAACGAACAGAAACTACAACAAATAACCAAATCAAACCCAAAACGAGCAGAAGTTAACATGAGTTGGGCTCTAAACCCCTATGCCTTCCCAATGCCAGAACATAATTTGCACTTTACTGAAAAAATATAAATGTTTTTATTTTTATAACTTTAATAAATCAAATATTATTAGCATTTTGATTACTAAATATCAGTATATGCATATTAAACTGACAATACACCTTCATTTGTATTTTTTTAAGTAAAGTGTAAATTATATTCTGGCATTGGGAAGGCATAGGGGTTTTGAGCCTGATTCATGTTAATTTCTGCTCGTTTTGAGTTTGACTCGGTTATTTGTTGTAATTTCTGTTCGTTTTGGGTTTCAGTTATTTATTGATACTGATTTGTGTTGGTTTCATGCTTGCTAGATAATTTGATTTTAGTTTTGTTCATTTTTGGTTTAATGGAGTTCTTTACTTTTCTTTGAAAAACTTATTTTGTGGAAAAAGTTTTTTAATTAATTTTTGTTTGTTTTATATTGACATAGCCTTTTGAGGGAAAAAGTAAATAATAAATGAAATTCCGAGAGGAAAGAAAATAACAAAATGAAAAATGATATACAAAAAGCTGAAAAAACCAGGATTTTGTCAGCCAGTGGCAAACTATGAAGAAGAAGAAATAAGCAAATATTTCGACAAGTACCTCTGCCGAGTCGTCCTCAGCGCTAAACAATAAAGAAAGAAAAGAAAAAGAAAACAACGAAAATCGAACCTTTCGAAGTTTACTCGCCAACGACAGAACAGAAACTAAATAAGAACCAGGTTGGAATCAATGAAAAAGAAACCTACCAAGCTGAATGGTCAATAATCCTTTGTTTTGCTATAGCTTTGGCTGGCCTACAAATTTGTTCATCATTTGATGAGCAAATATTTCTTTCAGGTTATACCGGGTGAAAATATTGATTGAGTCCTTCAAAATTAAACTGTCGTAAATTGGGCTTAATCAAATGTCTCCAGTATCTCTATTTATTGCTAAATTTCGGTTCATGAATTTTTTTTATCTCAATTACCTCTTTAAAAGTTTTTGGTAGGCCATTTACAGTAGATATTAAGGTTGCTTGTCAAAAAGAACCAGATGGGTTGGATTTATGAAAATATGCGAAGCCAATGCCAAATCAAAGTTGTCATTGTTATTTTTTAATCTCAGGGAGTTATCTATTGAAATTTTGTGTTCATGCAAACGTTCACCTAGTTGTTGATGGGTCCTACCAATGTAAAATTTCCCACATGAACACGGGATTCTGTAGACACAACTATCCACTACAGGGTCAGTTTTATCTTTCCCTGAGTTGAAAAAATGTTCAACTTTTTGTTCAGTTTTGAAAGAAAAGGAGAGATTATTTTTTTTTAAATTTTTCCAAGTTTATCGCCAAGTTTCGGGATGTATGGTAAAGTGATGAAAGTTTTTCTCTCAATTGCCAAGGTAACTGAATCAAGGGGGACGGCTCCCTATTTTGTTTTTTTATTTTTTTTTAATCGTTTATCTAGGATATTTTCAATAAGTTTGATTGGGTAACCATTGCAGAAAAGAATATCCTTGACGTAGTTTAATTCAGAATTTATATGATTACGGGAACAGATTTTTAAAACTGTGTCACCTTAAGAGATTTTACCCCTCTTTTCAAAGAAAGAGGGTGATGGGAAGAGAAATTTAGATATCGATCATTATGAGTCGGCTTTCTATGTATAGAAAATTCAAGGCTAGGAGCAGTTTTTATAATCAAAACATTCAAGAAAGGCAGCTTACCTGAATCTTCGACTTCCATTGTGAACTGGACATTCGAATCAAAAGAGTCCAAATGTGCCAAAAAATCTCTTAGAGTGTCTTGTCCAATGTTCCTAAACAGAAAGGATATCATCAAAACGAAACCAGATAGAGTGTTTTAAGTGGAAACTATTCAAAGCAGACTGTTCTATGAAATCTATATAAAAATTTGCCAAATAAGGAGACAAGACAGTGCCCATGGATAGGCCCACGATTTGAAGGAAAATTTTTTTTCGGAATTTAAAATAAGAGGAGAGCTTGTTGCAAAAAACGAACAAGTGTCGTTATCGTGTCAATTTCCAAAGTTTTGTAATCCGACCAAGCTGAATTTTCCTCTAATTTTCTTTGTAAGGCCTGCTCACACCTATGAACATCGCATGAAGTGTCATAGAGACTGCATCAAAACTAGATAAAATAGTTTTTTCTGTTGTGCTTTGATTTTTTAACTTCTCAACAAGATCTATGGAGCTTTTTATTAGGATTTCTGTGTGCTTAAAAGAGGCTTAAAAATAGTGGCTAAGAAACTTCCTATATCCGTAGCTGGAGAACTATAACATGGTACAATAGTACGTAACGGAATATCTTTCTTATGGATTTTAGGCAGACCATTAAACTTTGGGGCTGAACAACCTTTGGGGTAAAATTTTCTGTACATTTGAGGGGTAATTAGTCTACTATCTTTTAAAATTCCTAGTTCTTGTCTCAACTGCTGAGTGTATTTGTCCGTGGGATTTATTTTTATTTCTTTGTAAATATTTTTATCCATTAAAAGGGTGTTAACTTTTATTTCATAATCTAGAGAATTCATAATTACAACTGTGTTTTCCTTGTCCGCTCTCGTAATCACTGTGTTTTTGTCTTTTTTCAAGTTTCGGAGGATTTTAATTTCTTCCTTTGATTGAGTTGAAATTGACAAAGACAGCCTATAGTCAAAAATACTCTTTACTATTTCACCTCTGAGTAGGTCTGGATTTTCGAATTCACCATGAGAGCCAAAAATAGCAGACTCCACGCCCGTAATAATTTCTGATGTATTTACGTGTGTTTAAGCCATTGCAAATTTTGGTCCTTTTGAAAGAATACTTAGCTCCTTGGATGTAAAAACTTTAGAGGATAGATTTTCCAAAGGAAGGTCAGGACAAAATCTAGGAAAGAAAATCCGTGTTTGTTGAAACTGATGAAATTCCAGTTTTGAGAATTTTTCCGATAAACGAGTTTTTGCTAAAGGGAATATGTGTCTGAAAGACCTATGTGAGATTTGTAAAATCTGGTGAAAATCTTGAGGGGACAAAATCTGATATAATAAGGATTTGAAATTTAGTATTTTATTACTAAGAACGTATTTTTATTTATTTATCAGCTGAAAACCCGTCTACAAAACTTGAAAAGGACGGAGCAAAATATAAGAAAGAAAAGAAAACAATAGCAAGAGACAAATATCGACAAAACCTATAAGATCAAATAAGAATGTCAATTATAAATTATATATATGAAAAAAAAAAGAAAAAAAAATCAACAACAGACGAAGTTATTGCACTAGAAGTGCGCCTAGCTCATGACCAGCTACTTTTCTAATTTTTGGATCTATGGCCTTTTAAGGTATGTATTAAAGTTTTGAAACCCATTTCTGACTAAACGGACCTTCAGATTGTGTGCCTAAATGTAGGTTGAAACGTAAAAGAGGTGGAAGAATTCGATGTCTTTTGCAAGATTCTATTAAATCGAACTGACAAATAAGATTTGTAGGTTTTTTAATTTGTCATATATGTGGTCTGTGGCCACTGTGGTCTTAGAATGTATTTAAAGTAAATAATACCTTAAATCTTTTCGTTTTTTTAAGACTTTATATTTGGCTTGCTATTTGTATGCTGGAGAAAATTTTCAGCAATTTTTAACAACACACACCCTTTTAAAAATCTGGGCACAAATAGTAGTGTTTAATTTAGTTTCATACCTCCTCCAAATGACCTGAAATGGAAAACTTGATACCATTCGCAAAAAAATCTGTTTACTTTCTTTGATAGCTTGTATAAACTGACGCTCTTTTGATATGGTTAAGTTTTAAGAGCAGAAGTAGCCCCAAAAGTTTGAACATAATACCCTCAGTTGTTCTTGGGATACTGCTGAGATGCCTTATTGGGATTAGCATTAACACAGTCCATTTTGATTTAATCTTAAGGCAACATTTAGATTTTAAACATAATATGCAAATGGGATGGTGGGCCTGGGAGAGGGATTAGTTGCCCTCCAATCACTTTCGACTATTAAAAAGGGCATCAGCCCTTTCTGTTTTAAATCGAATGAGTCCTTATCGAAGTTCCTACGATAACTCCTTTGATACAAAGTGCCCTGGTATAAACAAAAAAAAAATACATTGTAACCACATCAATCTTTACTATAAAAATGTCAAGCCTTCCAATCACTTTCGACTATTAAAAAGGGCACTATGCCTTTCAATTTTCAATCGAATGAGCGCTTTTTGAGTTTCTACAACAACGCTTTCTATAAACAACTTATATGCCCCCAGGGCATAATAACAACCCTTACCCTAAGGGCTGTGAGGGGGGTTGTCATCCTTAAAGACCTAATTTCCAGAACTTTCAACTATGTTAAACAAAATAAGTAAGTAAGTAAGGATGACGGCAATAAACCCTTAAGGTCCAAACTGACGGTGTTGATCTCTGTTTCGAGGCCCTTCAGCCAGGAAGTGCAATGGGGAGTTGGGGGCCAGCCATCCTGTGCTTTCGAACGCCCTTCCTGCTTAAACAAAATAGCTATCTCAAAATTTTGATTGGCTGTGTTTGGGGAAATGGTGGGCGTGAGAGGGGCGTTAGTTGCTCTCGAATCTCTTTCAACTATTAAAAAGGCACTAGCCCTTTCCATTTCCAATCAAATGAGCCCTTTTGAAGTTTCTATGACAACACTTTCAAGAAAAACCTTATATGCCCCCAGGGCACAACTTACAACCCTTACCCTGACGGCTGGGAGGGGCTTGTCATCCTCAAAGACCTAATTTCCAGAACTTTCAAATACACTGAACAAAATGGTTATCTGAGAAGTTTGATTGGATGTGTTTGGGGGAATGGTGGGCGTGAGAGGGGGTTAGTTACCTTCCAATCACCTTTGACTATTAAAAAGGGCACTAGCCCTATCAATTTCCAATTGAATGAGCCCCTTTTGAAAAATACATAATTTCCAGAACTTTCAACTACATTGAACGAAATGGTTATCTCTAAACTTCGATTAAATGTGTTTGGGGAAATGGTGGGCGTGAGAGGGGGGTTAATTACTCTTCATTCACTTTTGACTATTGAAAAGGGCACTAGCCCTTTCAATTTGCAATCAAATGAGCCCTTTTGAAATTTATACAACAACTTTCTATAGGCTATAAACCTTATATGCCCCCAGGACATAACTTACAACCCTTACACTGAGGGCTCTGAGGGGGTTATCATCCTAAAAGACTTAATTTCCAGGACTTTTAACTGCGTGGAACAAAATGGCTATCTCAAAATTTTGATTGGATGCGCCAGGGGTGTTAGGTGCCTTCCAATCACTTTTGACTATTAAAAAAGGGCACTACACATTTCAATTTTCAATCAAATGAGCCCTTTTTGAAGTTTCTATGACAACGCGTTCTATAAAAACCTTATATGCCCCCAGGGCATAATTTACAACCCTTGCCCTGAGTGCTGGGGGAAGGGGTGGTTGTCATCCTCAAAGACCAAATTTCCAGAACTTAAAACTAGGTTAAATAAAATGGCTATCTCAAAATTTTGATTTGATGTGTTTGGGGAAAAGGTGGACATAAGAGGGGGGTTAGTTGCCCTCCAATCATTTTTGACTATTAAAAAGGGCACTAGCCCTTTCACTTTTCAATCGAATTTGCCTTTCTTGAAGTTTCTACAACAACGCCTTCAATAAAAACATTATATGCCCCAAGGGCATAACTTACAACCCTTGCCCTGAAGGTGTGGGGGACTGTCATCCTCAAAAGCTTAATTTCTATCTGGAAATCAACTATGCTGAACAAAATGGCTATCTCAAAATTTAGATTGGATGTTTTTCAGGAAATAATGGGCATGGAAGGGGTGTTAGTTGCCTTCCAATCACTTTCAACTATTAAAAAGGGCACAAGCCACTCCAATTTCCAATTGAATGAGCCCTTTTTGAAGTTTCTATGACAACTTCTTTGATACAAAGTGCCCTGCTCTGAAGGGAAAAAATAATAAATAATACTTTGTGCCAACATTGTTCTTAGATGCCCCAGGGCTAACTTAAAACCCTTGCCCTGAGGGTTGTGAGAGATTGTCCTCCTCAAAAACATAATTTTTTTCTGGAAATCAACTATGCTGAACAAATGGCTATCTGAAAATTTGGATTGGATGTGTTTAGGGAAAAGGTGGGCGTGAGAGGGAGGTTAGTTGCCCTCAAATCACTTTTGACTATTAAAAAGGGCACTAGACCTTTGAATTTCCAATTGAATGAGCCCTTTTTCAATTTTCTATGACAAAAATTTCAATAAAAACTTATATGCCCACAGGGCATAACTTCTAACCCTTGCCCTGAAGACTGTGGGGGGAGTGTCCTTCTCAAAAGGTATACTTTCCTGAACTTCAAACTGCGTGGAACAAAATGGCTATCTCAAATTTTAATTGGATGTGTTTGGGGAAATGGTGGGCATGGAAGGGGTGTTAGTTGCCTTCCAATCACTTTTGACCATTAAAAAGGGCACTAGCCATTTCAATTTTCAATCAAATGAGCCCTTTTTGAAGTTTCTATGACAACGCGTTCTATAAAAACCTTATATGCCCCCAGGGCATAATTTACAACCCTTGCCCTGAGTGCAGGGGGGGGGTGGTTGTCATCCTCAAAGACCTAATTTCCAGAACTTAAAACTAGGTTAAATAAAATGGCTATCTCAAAATTTTGATTTGATGTGTTTGGGGAAAAGGTGGACACGAGAGGGGGGTTAGTTGCCCTCCAATCATTTTTGACTATTAAAAAAGGCACTAGCCCTTTGACTTTCCAATCGAATTTGCCTTTCTTGAAGTTTCTACAACAACGCCTTCTATAAAAACATTATATGCCCCAAGGGCATAACTTACAACCCTTCCCCTGAAGGTGTGGGGAGTGTCATCCTCAAAAACTTAATTTCTATCTGGAAATCAACTACCCTGAAGAAAATGGCTATCTCAAAATTTTGATTGGATGTTTTTCAGGAAATAATGGGCATGGAAGGGGTGTTAGTTGCCTTCCAATCGCTTTCAACTATTAAAAAGGGCACAAGCCACTCCAATTTCCAATGGAATGAGCCCTTTTTGAAGTTTCTATGACAACTTCTTTGATACAAAGTGCCCTGCTCTGAAGGGAAAAAATAATAAATAATACTTTGTGCCAACATTGTTCTTAGATGCCCCAGGGCTAACTTAAAACCCTTGCCCTGAGGGTTGTGAGAGATTGTCCTCCTCAAAAACATAATTTTTTTCTGGCAATCAACTATGCTGAACAAATGGCTATCTAAAAATATTGATTGGATGTGTTTAGGGAAAAGGTGGGCGTGAGAGGGAGGTTAGTTGCCCTCAAATCACTTTTGACTATTAAAAAGGGCACGAGACCTTTGAATTTCCAATTGAATGAGCCCTTTTTCAATTTTCTATGACAAAGATTTCAATAAAAACTTATATGCCCACATGGCATAACTTCTAACCCTTGCCCTGAAGACTGTGGGGGGAGTGTCCTTCAATTTTCAATCAAATGAGCCCTTTTTGAAGTTTCTATGACAACGCGTTCTATAAAAACCTTATATGCCCCCAGGGCATAATTTACAACCCTTGCCCTGAGGACTGGGGGGGGGGTGTTGTCATCCTCAAAGACCTAATTTCCAGAACTTAAAACTATGTTGAATAAAGTGGCTATCTTGAATTTTGATTTGATGTGTTTGGGGAAAAGGTGGGCATGAGAGGGGGTTAGTTGCCCTCCAATCACTTTTGACTATTTCCAATTGAATGAGCCTTTTTTGAAGTTTCTATTACAACACCTTCTATAAAAACCTTATATGCCCCCAAGGCATAAGTTACAACCCTTGCCCTGAAGGCTGTGGTAGAGTGTCCTCCTCAAAAACTTAATTTCTGTCTGAAAATCAACTATCCCGAACAGCATGGCTATCGCAAAATTTTGATTGGATGTGTTTCAGGGAATGGTGGGTATGGAAGGGGTGTTAGTTGCCTTCCAATCACTTTCAACTATTAAAAAGGGCACAAGCCACTCCAATTTCCAATTGAATTAGCCCTTTTTGAAGTTTCTATGACAGCTTCTTTGATACAAAGTGCCCTGCTCTAAAGAGAAAAAAAAACAAATAATATATTGTGCCAACATTGTTCTTATAAGCCCCCAGGGCATAACTTAAAACCCTTGACCTGAGGGTTGTGAGGGAGTGTCCTCCTCAAAACATATTTTATACCTGAAAATCAACTATACTGAACACAATGGCTATAAAAAAATTTTCGATTGGACGTGTTTGGTGGACTGATGGGCGTGAGGGGGGGGGGTTGTTAGTTGCCTTCCACTTACTTTTGACTATTAAAAAGGGCACTAGCCATTTCAATTTTCAATAAAATGAGCCCTTTTTGAAGTTTCTATGACAACAAGTTCTATAAAAACCTTATATACCCCCAGGGCATAACTTACAACCCTTGCCCTGAGGGCTGGGTTATCCTCAGAGACCTAATTTCCAGAACTTCAAACTACGTTAAATAAAGTGGCTATCTCAGATTTTGATTTGATGTGTTTGGGGAAAAGGTGGGCATGAGAGGGGGGTTACTTGCCCTCCAATCACTTTTGACTATTAAAAAGGGCACTAGCCCTTTTAATTTCCAACAGAATGAGCTTTTTTGAAGCTTCTACAACAATGCCTTCTATAAAAACCTTATGCCCCCAGGGCATAACTTACAACCCTTGCCCTGAAGGCTGTGGGGGAGTGTCCTCCTCAAAAACTTAATTTCTATCTGGAAATCAACTATGCTGAACAAAATGGCTATCTCAAAATTGTGATTGGATGTGTTTCAGGAAATGGTGGGCGTGGAAGGGGTGTTAGTTGCCCTCAAATCACTTTTGACTATTAAAAAGGGCACTAACCACTCCAATTTCCAATCGAATGAGCCCTTTTCGAAGTTTCTACGACAACTCCTTCGATACAAAGTGCCCTGGTATGAAAAACAAACAAAAATAAATAAATAAATAATACATTGTGCCAACATTGCTCTTTACTTAGGTAGTGTGATTGTGCTGCCTATGATTGTCAGCAATGAACTGCTAGTTTTTTAAAGAAAGGTAAAGAGCTTCATTAAACCAAAAATGAGCAGAAATAAAGTCAAATAATCTTCAAAGTAAAAAACTATGGAGTCTTATAGAAAAAAAACCGAGAAGATATTTTTTTTCCATGAAATTGACCGTGTCAATAAAAAACGGACAGAAATTAATTTAAAAAACTTTTTCCACGAAACAGTTTTATCAAAGAAAAATAAAGAGCCCCCTATTAAACCAAAAATTAGCAGAAATAAATTCAAGTAATTTTCCAAGCGTAAAACTACCGCAAATCACCACGAATACATAAATTAAACCCAAAAACGAACAAAAATTAAAAAAAATAACAGAGTCAAACTTAAAACTCGCAAAAATTCACGTGAGTAGGGCTGACAACCCCCCATGCCTTCTCAAGACCAGAACATAATTATAATTTGCTGTTTTTCTTGTGTAAGCCAGGGCATGGAATGTATACATTTCCATTTATATAAATTCTTTTTTAGGAGCTGGCTAAAAGAAATATTTGGCAAGGCGAAAATAGCAAGAAATCAGCATAGTATTATATATAGAGGTAGTTCCAGATTTATGGGTTAGTATGCAAATCAGCATGTAAGGAATATGACATTATCAGAGTTTGTTAGGCACTTAAATGACAAATAAGAGAATCAGATTTTTATTAAAATTCTGAAAAAAAAAAAATTAAAACAATTAAATGATTCCTGGAGTAGGTCCCCCTATACAAAATTTAATGATCAAATGACAACCAATTTGACCTATCTAATTATAGTACAAATATCATTATAAAAAAGCACTAAGTATTATTTTTTTCATTCAGAAAATTATGGGCTATTCACTGTATACCTACCTTCTTACTCTTTAGTGATTCCATTTCTGTCCTAGCCTATTTGCAGATGTAGAGGATGTATTCATTTCCATTTTTGAGAGTTTTAAGACAAGAGAATCTAATCTTGAACTCATAGATTTTAGGAAGTAAAAGCACCTTAAATATCAGGTGAAAAAATTGACCTTAGCAAATGTGGCAAAACAGGAAGCATATAACATTTTTCAGTTTTGCCATTAATTAGGCTCACATTTTACTTGATGATAAGGTCTCAAAGGTAGTATATTTGTAAAAATATTAATATGGAACATATGAAGTGCAATGGAACCAGCCTATTTCATAAATTTAAGGGGGAAAAATTGATATGGCTTAAAGTTCCCTTGAAATAGCCTAAGAAGAATACAGTTTTGAACCAAGAATCAATAAACCCTAAAATTATTGTAAAACAATTTTTGTAAAAATTTAGATAGGCTATAGACCTCTCATCTAGCCTATGATAGGCTATCTTCTGAGCCTTAGAAATAAGGAAGGAGAGGTAATAGCTTGGAAACACCTTCCTAGGGTATATATTAAGTCCTGGATTCTCTTTTGAAAGTTTTGTTTTACCTTGCTTATTTGCTTTAACAAATTCTTGCTGTTGTTGATTATTAATGTCTTGCTGCCCATTGTGCATGTCTCCATGATTTCATCAGAGCCTTTAGGGATGAAAGGTATTCCAAGTCAAAATTCAGCTGTTGTTCTGTCATGACCAACGGTCAAATAAATTAAAAAGCCATCTGGCTTTTGTCACTGTGGTTAGGGAGGGGTTTTGAAGAATCTCAAGGCAAACACCGATAAATCAATGTCAAGCTGTATTCAACTCTGTCCAATGGTGTCACATTTGAGCCTCCATATTTACAATTTGAACACAACTGGCTGATATAGCAATTTAAACTGATGAGCTTGGCTTACAATATATACACATACTTGTACACATAGCTTACATATCACTAATTTACATGTACATTATTAAAATAATGTGCAATAATATTAGTATATACAATTATTAATACAAATTACAGCACTAAGTGTAGCTTAGTATCTACAATAAAATGGCCTAATACTTCTATAGATTTTTTCCTAGCCCATGATTGTGCCTGTGCATGGCCCAGGATACTTCTGAGCATGAATGCACAAAAATACTTTAGGTAAGCTTTTTTCAGTGGCAATCTCTTTGTACCATACTTTTTACTATACATTAAAATATACCTAACATCCTCTTCTATATTGCAGACCTCACATAATGGAGAGTCTACTGACTTCCATTTAAATAATACAATCCTAATTTGAGCATGGCCTGTTCTGAGCCTGAATATACTGATAGCCAGGTGTCTGACTGGGTGACATAGATCAGGAGGTGGGGTACCATAATCATACAAACCAAGGATCTGGTTCTGAGACCTTTAACCAAAAACCTCTTTCTCCTTCTCCTTTAGCAACTTATCATAATAACATAAAAATCATTCACTGAACACTGACATAGCTTACTAAATTCTCCCCATACCTAGCACCCCATTTTGCCAGCTTATCTGCCTGCTCATTTACCCTAATTCCAACATATGCTGGTACCCATGTTGCTACAATCTCATACTTGGCTGTGATCAGTTTTAGCAGTATCTTTTCTTAGAAACCAGGTTCATCATCATCATCATCATCAAGGGTTTTGAGTTCCCCTTTGTGTTGAACACCTTGGGAACCAAATCACTGTTTATATATATCACTTCCCATAACTTAAATGTTTTTATAGCGTCAAGTCTTTTCCAATTTCCTTAAAGAATTGTATTACAATTCTGACTATTTTCAGGTTGTCTTCTAAGTCATTCAGCCCTCCAAGAATGGAGTGCAAACTTATGGGGTCAGGCCTCCCTCTGAAGAAAGCATATATCTTGTCTCTTTGCTCCTGATACTCCTCGCAATCCAATATTAAATGTTCCACAGACTCTTCTTCCGAACAAGTCATGCAATTGCTGTCTTCACCGTAAAATCTAGCTCTGTAGTTATTCGTGCCACAGTGACCTGACCTCAATCTGAACAGTAGGCGTCCTTCGTGTCTGCTAAGGTTTTTATAAATTGACTTTTCGAACTTCCAATGCAGCTTGCTTGTAACAAATAAATTGCCAGTCTGATCTCTCACATTCTCAAAGCTTTCACGTAATACAGCTTTACGCACACATTCCAATTGACTGATCACTATGGGGGTGGAGCAATTACGAATCATTCCTTCAGTGGCTGCATGTTTGGCTTTGCTATCTGCCAATTCATTTCCTATTATTCCCACATGTGATGGAACCCACTGCAATGCTACTCTCCTCGATTCCATCAACATTAACAACTTTGAATAACATTCAGCTATTTCTCCTGATTTGTACCGATCTCCCTGGAATGACTTAATGGCAGAAATCACAGCTTTAGAGTCAGAACATATCAATATACCAAAATATTCCTCGTGCACTTCTGATAATGAAAACTCAAGTGCTTCTGCAAGAGCTACTGCCTCTGCTTGGAAAACTGATGCTTTACTGTGAAGTTTAAACTGTTTTGAAACATTCATTTTAGGGACAACAAATGCAGCACCAACCATCCCTTCATTTTTTGATCCATCTGTATAAATGTCTAAGTATCCTTGATACTTTTCTAACTTCCATATCCGGAAACAGGTATTCCAATCTAAGTTATTAATCTGCTTAAAATCCAAACCACATACTACAGATTTTTCTTTCCAAGGAGGTGATAATACCACTTGAGGTACTCTTAACATCTCAGTAAACTTCAGTTCAATTCCCTGAGGTTTTGCAATACTGTCACATTGTTCAAATATATTTGCCTGGAACCTCTTATTTTTGGGGTTTGCAGTGAAGATTCTTCCTTGTTTTATAACTCTTGACTTCAAAGGGTTGGTTTTATCAGCTATCCATAATCTTTGCAGATACTTCAATACACTTATTTTCTTTCTAGTCTCAAGTTCCGGTAGACCACTTTCAGATAGTAAGACTATCACTGGTGTTGTTTTTCTTGCTCCAAAAGCAATTCGTACAGCAGAGTTTTGTATTACATCCAGTCTTTTTAATGTTGAATGCAGTCCAGACCCATATATCACTGAAGCATATTCAATTTTATGTCGAATATACTTCACATAGAACTCCAATAACATATCTGCCTTCATCCCCCATGAGTATGAAGTGAGCAACTTCATAATATTCAATCTCTTCATACATGCAGCACGAACCATTTCAACATGTGGGTACCAACTCAGTTTATCAGTAATTACACACCCAAGGACCTTAGTCTGTTTCACGTACTCAATAGGATTACCATTGAGATAAAGAATGGGTAAGTTCGTTATTTTCTTTCTAGTAATCACCATCATCTTAGATTTGTGAGGGGAAAATTTCAAATCGATTCCCTTGGCCCAATTTTCAATTTGTTGTAATGTGGATTTTACAACCTCCATTGTCTCTTCTAGTGTTCTTGCTACTGCCCAGAAAGAATTATCGTCAGCAAATATCATCCCTTTCGACTCTCCATTCTCAATCGGTATATCATATTCTGCAATATTATAATAATCAGGACCAAGTGCTGATCCCTGTGGAACCCCGCGTCTTCTTCTTAATATAATACTAGACTCTACAAAGCCAACTCTAACAGTGTCTTCTCTTCCTGTCAAATAGTTCTCAGTAACAGCTAATGTCCTTCCTCTGATTCAGGCTTCCATAACCCCACTCAATATCTGACGATGCACCATTGAATCAAAAGCACTATTTACATCCAAATGGACAATAACCATAATCCATCCGTTCTGCAATGCATAAAGGGCATCTTGTTTAAAACAGAGCAGGTTTTCAACTGTGCTTTTCTTTCTCCTAAAACCACACTGGATATCATTTAGAAAACCCCTCTTTTCTATCTCCCAATTTATCCTCTTTTTTATCATTCTTTCAAAAACTTTACCTAGTACTGGTAACAGTGTGATAAATCGATAGTTTTCTATTTTTGACATATCCTTACCAGGCTTAGGTATCATCGCGGCCTGGCCTTTTTTCGAAATAGTAGGGAACACTCCACTGTCCCAAGCAAGGTTCATTACTTCCAGTAATGCATCCATCCATTTATTAGGCATTGCTTTCACGAATCGTGAATAAATCATATCAGTGCCTGGGGAAGTATCTGGAAGACTCGTCACAATATTTTCCAACTCTTTCATGGTAAATGGCTGGTTATAGGGTTCATCGTTACCAACTTTACTAAGTCTTCTTACTTTTGCTGTTGATCGTGCTACCTCATCATGAAAGGGATCTTCTCTTCCCATAGTCTTTAATAAATGCTTTGCACCTCCATTGGCTTTTTCTAAATCACTAATCAATATCTTGTTTTCAAAAGTAAGGGAGGGGGGGGGGGTTTCCTGTCTTATCACCTTTTGCTTTCATATTCTTTATAAACTGGTAAACTTTAGACACTGGCTTCCTAAAGTCCAGACTTTCAACAAATTCTCTCCAACTTCTACGTTTTGCCTCAATCACACATTTTTTAAACTTGGTGTAAGCCTTTTTAACTGCAACATAATTCTCGACTGAAGATATTCGCTTGTAAATGTTTTGCTGGCACTTTAACTCCTTTTTGAACTGACTGCACTCCTCATTCCACCACTTAGAATAATTCCTTATGGTTTCACATCCATCGGACATGGGTATAGAGTTTTTGGCTGCTATTGTGATTCCATCTTGAATAGCTTTCACTTTGTCATCCAAGGACTGTGCTAGCTGCACAATTTGTTTAATATCCATATTTTCAAGTTGATAATTAAATTCCTTCCAATTTGCCTTTCTAATCTTAAATCTTGGAATGCTAGTTGTTTGCTGTGGATATGGCTTATCCACGTGTACTAACACTGGTAAATGGTCGCTATGCAGTGTAGGATCTTCTACCACCTCAACATCTACTTTGTTGCAAAATCTAGTCCTTGTAAACACCAAGTCTATAGTTGAATAAGTACTGGATTGCACATTCTTTCTTGTAGGTAAACCCTTAGGAGTGGCCAAGTATACATCTTCTTCAAGTAAAAATTGTTCTATACTTTTTCCGGAGTCATTAATTAAATCACATCTGCACCACATTTTACTGTGTGCATTAAGGTCACCAACTATTATAAGTTCTTCTGCTTTAGGTACCTCATCAAAAATTCCAGCTGCCAAGAAACCAACTTCCTTGTTGTTACCGCTTGGATTGTAAATATTCACAATGTTGATCACAGTTTTGGAGTCAAGATATAATTTACATCCAATTACCTCCACTTCTTCTGAAGGCTCATCACCATAATCAATGTCCCACTGTTCATAATGCAAATCTGTACGGATTGCAATCATAACACCTCCTCCATCCTTTGTTATTCTGTCTTTCCTTATTATATTAAATCCATGATATCCTATTTTAATGTAAGGTTTAAGCCATGTCTCTTGAATGCATATGACATCCACTTTCTCTTTAATCGCATAATGGCATACCATGTCCTTCTTCTCCTTCATCACTGAACATGCATTCCAAGAAAGTAACTTTAAAGTCATTTGTCTATACACTTGCTTCTTATTGCTTCACAATCAATTGGTCCCATATTTAATTCATTGATAAATGAACAAAGTTTTTCCACTTTCTCCAGCAGGGAAGGCTGGCCATATCTAGCAAATCTGGGGATAATAATAATCCAACAAGAATTTTTGTAACTGTGTCTGATACTCTTCTATATATGTCTTGTTTGGTTCCTTGGTTTGGAAGACCACTACGCTGTGTTGACTTGGCACTGTGAATTTGGTTACTGTGAACAGCTTGGGCATATGTTCTGTACATAACTTGTGCTCTGCTATATCCCATGTTATATTTTTCTGCCATTTCCAGAATATTTCTATTTTGCTGCCTAATTGGACACTCCCTTGATGTTGAAGAATGGCATCCTTTACAATTGGCACATTTGTAAAATTTAACTTTTTCTGCAGAATCACTGTTTTTGAGGGGACAACTCACAGATTCGTGCTTTCCACAGCACCTCAAACAGACTGGCTCATTTGCTCTACAATTTTTCTGTACATGGCCATAACGCTGGCATTTAAAACACTGGAGAATTCTACGATTGTAGACAAAAACTTCTTTTTTCCTTCCACAGCACCATACACTGGGTGGCAGAAAATTGCCAGTAAAAACGACCATGACCGCATAACTATCCTCAAGTTTCTTTAAATCCCTGTTATATCTCTTTTGACGAATTACTTCTGTAATCTCAACAGATGACTCTATGCATTCTTTAAGTTGTTCATTGCTTAGATACAAGGGCACTCCCTTGATGATTCCTCTTTTAATACATTCCTTCTTTTTTCCCCTCACTGATACACCTCCAATAGATTGTATTTTCATTACTTTTTCAGCTTCTTCATTGTCGTTGACATGAACTATTAACACATTCCTTTCTCTATTTGATTCAAAATCGAACTTGATGGGAAAAACATTTTCCTTTAAACATTTCGATATTGAAAAATCATCTGCTAGTTTCTCATTTTTATCTGTCACTTCAAATTCCACTCTTACTTGAAGCAATTCATTCAACGGAATCTCACTTTGACCAGAAACTTCTGCTTCTAATTCTTGCCTTTTTACTATATTTTGCAAATTCTCTACTGGGGACCTCACACGTTTTCTTCCCAAGGATGGATTCAAACCCAGACTTGGGAATCTAATCTTTTCATTCACTCTGCCATCAATTAATCCTTCTGCCAACATTGGATTTACACTTGACATATCCACATCAGAATCCTCTGATAATGGTGGAAATTCATTATTGTTATCAAGCACCTGGAACCTGTTTTTAACAGGTAAATTATATCCACTCATACTAAGCGCACTGAGTCGTCCATTAGAGTCACTAACTGGGATATGCAAAACTTGCTGCTGAGGCTGGAACTGTCTCTCCTGGGGAAAATGGGCAGCCTGAAACTGGCTGTATGGCATTGGAGCTGTAATATACTGCACAGTGCTACTATACTGTCCACCAGCACTGGTATTAGGTTGTATAATCATATAGGGTGGAGTTGGATAAGCTCCAGGAATTAGTAGACCCCCCTGCTGGGGGTCTTGGCTGCTCATATTGTCACTTCCAACTTTAATACCACTATTCAACTTACTTTCCTTCAGTTTACAGTCTTCTTAACCATTAAAATCACCAAAAATCACAAAAGAATCCAAAAGCACGTGTTCACAGGATGAATGCAACGTTGCCACTGAGAAACCAGGTTCTGTTCTAATGTTATTTTTTTTTTTTTTTTTTAAATTTGGAATTCCGTAGTTGCCAACATCGCGATCTAGATTGTCTTTTTAATCAGAATAGAATGCCCAGTGATAACAGATAAACCATGTATAACAGAATTTAAGCACGTTCGACTTTCAAGGGCTTTAGTGGCATCGACTTAACCTCCCTCTAAGTTCAATATTTTCTACTTACCCTCATCCAAAAGATTCAAGGGACATTACCAAATAAGTAGAGGCTGCAATCTAATAAATAACTTGATCAGTTTGGGGTCTTTGAACAAATTTAGATCAAATTTGACTTTTCATATTTACTTACATGTTATTGCAGTATAGAAGTACAGTATAGTAGTAAAATGTCGCTTCTCTTTAAAATGAAGGACAAGTGTTCTAGTTGCTTTAAATGGCAACAATGTATTTCTTAAATGTATGAAGAATGTATTTAAATTTGAATTATTTTTGCACTCATGCACTGCAATTAACAAAGAAAAGAAGCAGAAAAGGTTTATATATATATATATATATATATATATATATATTTATTTATTTATGCCCGCTTACAATGGAGAAATGGAGAAAAAAAAAAGCGGAGTACAAAATGAAACAAAAAAAGAAGAAAAACATGTTCAACACTAAAAATTAAATACAGGTATTTCATTCACTGAAACAGATGAGTCAGCGGTGAGTCGTAGAGTTTACTGAGGGATCGTCTTGAGGCTCTCCGTTCTAGATCAATCACCTTGGTTGATGGATCAAGGATTCCATATATGGATGAGATCTCCGTGTTAGAAAATCTTAGTGGAAGTCCCAGCAAAAATTTTGCAAATCTGTAGTACGTGGTTCGTATTTTTCGACGCTCGGTGAGGGACAACATTTCCCACAAGGGTGATATATACCAGATGGCAGGAGAGACGACGGCGTTGAATAGTTTTGACTTAATAAATCGATTGAATGACCACTTGCATTTGACAGCTTTTCCATATGCTGAGCGGATAGATTTACAGACTGATTCAGCCAACAAGCCTCTAGTTGACCTAGGCGTCTGGCCATACGTGATACCAAGGTAATTTAGGGACTGGGACTGCTGGATTCCGATACCGTCAAGGACAAGATTGGAATTGGTCGAGTTGGTGCCGCTAAAAACGATAAATTTGGTTTTCTCTATGTTGACTCGTAGTCCTATTCTTCTGTATAGGGTCACTAAAGGACGAAGATTCTCTTGTAGACCCCTCAGCGTGCTGCTTAGGAGCAACAAGTCATCTGCATAAGAAATGAAACTTAGATCCAAGCCCTCCAAAAAGAAGGTCCCACGAACGAATCTAGTTACAGAGTAAATCGCACAATTAAAGATGATAGGGCTTAGAGCAGATCCTTGCCGAACTCCTTTGAAGAGCCGAATGGGTTCAGAAAGCTTTTGCTTGCGGTGACCGGCGATTGTTTCCCATCCCAAAGAACTTGGGATGGAATTTATTTGGATATTATTGGAAAAGCAATTGGGCAAAGATTGTTGGACAATTTAAGCAAAAGGACATTGTCACTTATAGATTTTCTTATCAAAAGTGACTCAATGGCACAACCAAATTAAAGTAAAACATACCGTTTATCCTGGGGAAAAATGGATAAAGCTCTCCACCCTTCCCCCTCCAAACTTCATAAAAAGTTCTTTGTCTTAGCCAGAAACAACAGCCATGACTTTTTTGAAGTTATTCTGTTTACAAAAAAAAGACATTCAATCAACACTTAGAGACATTTTCGCATGATGGGACGGAATCATCAAGCATCCCGTCATTGAATATAATTAATTAAAAACAAACCTTCCAAAAAAAAGTTTTCTAAATAAAGTAAAGGCCATATTAAACATAAGATCAGAAGAAATAGAATTCCACAATTACTTAAACTCAAAACCACCAGAGATTACTATTAAAGAATAAATGAAACCCAAAACGAACTGAAATTAAATAAACAATCATAGTAAAAAAAATATTCAACAGGTAGTAATATAAATGAATAAATAAATATTAAAATGAGTAAAGCATAAGTTGAATATGCAAGTCAAGCTTAAAACGAACAAAAATATTTTGCTATTGAAGTATAAAAGAAACTCAAAACGAACAGAAATTAAATGAACCATCAAAGCAAACGATGATTCAATAGGGAATAATATAAATGAGTAAATAAATCTTAAAACAAGTCAAACTTAAATTAATATGCAAATCAAGCTTGAAACGGATAAAAATCTCTACAAACAAGAGCTTGGGTTTTGGCTCCTTCTCTTACTAAAAAGGTCTTAGAACTTTCTGCGTCATTGGCGCTTTGCTGAAAACTATATGCGTCTTGAACAGTCTGGGGAAGTCCTGGAAAAGAAAATATTTGTAATATAATTCTTTTTCAGTAAAGCATCAATGACATAGTAAGCTTTGGACTTTGCAGTTAGGGAAGGGAGTAGTATCCAAACTCTTGTTTGTAGTGAAGCTGTATTTGTCTTGAACAGTCTTGGAAAGAACTAATGAAATTAAACTTAATATTTAATAAATAATGATATTAATGGCTGAAAACTCATCAGTTCAAAATTTGATTTTACTGTAATTTTATGTTTATTTTCAATTTTGTAATAACTACAAAAGAAAACAATTGTAACATAATTCGTTTTCAGTAAAGCGCCGACGACGCAGTAGGCTTTAGACTTTTACAGTGAAAGAAGGAGGCGAAAACCCAAACTCTTGTTTATAGAGATTTTTGTTCCTTTCAAGCTTGATCTGAAGATTCAATTTAAGTTTCACTCGATCTAAAATTTATTTACTCATTTATATTATTACCTATTGTATGTTTGTTTGCTTTGATTGTTTATTTAATTTCTGTTCGTTTTGGGTTTCATTTATATTTCAATAGCAAAATAGTTTTGTTCGTTTTATGCTTTATTTGCATGTTCAACTTGAGTTTCACTTGTTTTAAGATTTATTTATTCATTTATATTACTACCTGTTGTATTTTTTGCTATGATTGTTTATTTAATTTCTGTCCGTTTTAAGTTGCATTTATATTTCAATAGCAAAGCATTTTTTTTTAGCAAAATAAAAAATTACTGTCTAAAATTTTTGATTGAATGCGTTTGGAGAAAAGAGGATGTGTGTGAAAGGGCGGGGGGGGGGGGGGGAGGAACACTCCGGTCACTTTTCAGTCTTAAAAAGGTTCTCGAGAACTTTAAATTTTCAATCAAATGACCTTCCTCTGAAGTTTATGCGACCACTCTTTACATAAAAACCTTATATGCCCCCGTGCATAACTTACAAAACTTACCTACTGGCTCTGGGGAGCTATGTCAAAACTGGAGCTTTTGCTATTTTATCTTTAAACTATTTTGAACAAAATGGCTATCTCAAAATTTTGATTGGATGCATTTAGGGGGAAAGGGCCTTGGGGGGGGGGGGGTAGTTGCCCTCCAATCACTTGATTCTTTATAAAGGCACTAGATATTCTGATTTGCAACCAAATGAGCCCCCTCTGAAGTTTATACTACTATCCCTTGACCCCGGGCTCTGGGTTGTGACGATCCCCTGAGTTTTTATTATCTGATTTTTGAAATAATTTTAACAAAATGACTATCTCGTAATTTTTATCGGAATGGTTTGGGAAAAAAGGGTGTAGGGGGGGGAGGGATTCTAGTTGCCTTCCGATCTCTTTTGGTTCTTAAAAAGTAAACTAGAACTTCCAGTTTCCGATCAAATGAACCCTCTCTGAAGTTCATAAGAGCATAAGAACAATATATAGCCCCAGGGCATAACTTACAACGCCTGTCCCCAGACCCAGGGGGTTGTGTCGACCCTGGAGTTTTTGTTATATGATCTTCGAACTGTTTTAAACAAAATGGCTAGCTTAAGATTTCTATCGGATGTATTTGGGGAAAAAGGGCATGGGGGCCAGTTGCTTTCCGATCTTTTCCGATTCTTAAAAAATTAGAATTTTAAATATTAATCAAATGAGCCATTTCAGAAGTTTATATGAGCATACCTTCTATAAGAACCATATATTGCCCCCAGGGCATAACTTACAACGCCTGCCCCCGGGCCCTGGGGGATTATGTTGACCCCGGAGCTTTTGTTTTATGATCTTTGAACTGTCTTTAACAGAAAAGCTATCTCAAAATTTTTATCGGACATATTTGGGGAAAAGGAGCGTAAGCAGGAAGGGGGGTTAGCTACCCCCCGATCACTTTAGACTCTTAAAAAGGGCACTATTACTTGCGATTTCCAATCGAATGAGTGCCTTCTGAAGTTTATACGAAGACCTTTCCATATAAAGTGCCGGCGGGAAAAAACAATAATAATAAATAATAAAACATTGGAGCCGTAGGGCTTTACTATAGGCAACGCTATGGCATGGCCTCTGATACAGGAATCATACCTAAAAAAGTAGTTTTTTGTACGAAAAATTGTATTTTTACTTTATTGCGATGAAAATGAACTTCAAACAGTACGCTGATATAACCATTCACTTTCAAGTGAGCCTTTAAACAGCTTTCCACGATTTTCCACCGTCTTAGAGCTTTAGAAAAAAAAAATGCGTGAGTATTGTACGATCTTAAAAATGGTTTGCTTTGGTTTTGAAAGGAAGAGAGGCTGAAAATATTTTCCATCATTGTGATTCAAATGATGCAATTTTATCTTGATTCACCGCCATTTCGGGGGGTTTTCATGCTTTTTTTTAAATTTCCGAAAGTCTAAGATAAATAGAAAGCCAAGATGGGCTGAACCTATGTTAGAAGTAGAAAGAATATAATAACAAAAAGAAACTGGGATTTGTGGATTGACCACTATATTTATCTACGCTTGATTTTTTTTTGTCTACAATCTAAGTTCCATTTAATTTGCTTTGTTCTAGTGTTATTAATTTAAAAAAAACTTTCCGAAAAATAAGTTTTTCAAAGAAAAGTAGAGGCCATTTTAAACTTAAGCTCAGGAGATACAAATACCTGTTAAAATTCAAACTCAAAACGACAAGAAATCAATATTAAAGAATAAATGAAACCCAAAACGAACAGAAATTAAATAAACAATCATAGCACAAAACATACAACAAGTAATAATATAAATGAATAAATAGATCTTAAAGCGAGTAATGCTTAGATTGAATATGAAAATCAAGCTTAAAACGAAAACAAATATTTTGCTATTAAAGTATAAATGAAACTTAAAACGAACAGAAATTAAATAAACAATCAATGCGAACAAACATACAATATATATTAATGTAAATGAATAAATAAATCTTAAAACGAGTGAAACTTAAATTGAATATGCAAATCAAGTTTGAATCGAATAAAAATAACTTCAAACAAGAGTTTGGGTATCGTCTCACTGCAGAAGCCTAAAACCTACTGCGTCATTGGCGCTTTACTGAAAACAATTCTTTGAAATATTTTCACTTTTGTAAATTTAAGAAATCAAAAATTAATTAAAATTTTAGGGAATAAATATCAGCATATGTATATTAAATTGACAATGCACATTTTTTTTCAGTAAACTCATTTGCATTTTTTTTCAGTAAAGTACAAATAATATTCTGGCTTTTAGAAACCATAGAGATTTTGAACCCTACTCACATTAATTTATGCTCGTTTTGAGTTTGACTCTAATATTTATTTTAATTTTTGTTCGTTTTGGGTTTCATTTATTTATTGATACTGATTTGGGGTTGTCGTATGCTTGGTAGATTATATGATAGTCCGGACGCCAGGTGTTGAAAATGTGAACCATACGACGACGGAATGGGGCTGCTACGAGAATTAGCCCACCCTTCACCCCCTAAATTGACCATGCGGATTCAAAAATACCATTGGCACTTGCTTGCGAGTGGCGGAACACTCCAAAACTTGACATTTTATTATATTTTGGTGTTTCATGCAAGAAAATGCATGTTCCACAAAGTTTGAGGTGCAGTTTTCCGCTCAAATAGAAATGCCTAGAAGCCATAGAATGTTTTCATAACAAACTAACACGATTAGTAACAAAAAATGGCAGAGTTAAAAAAAATGGCAAAACTATATGAGTCTTGAACAGTCTTGGAAAGTATAAACAAAATCAAATTGAATATTAGATATATAATGATATTAACTGTTGAAAGATCCCTCAGTTCAAGATTTTTTTTCACTGTAATTTTTATTTTTATTTTCAATGCTGTAAGAACTGGAAAATAACAAATTTGTAATATACGAGTAATTCGTTTTCAGTGAAGCACCAATGACGCAGAAGGCTTTAGGTTTTTACAGTTAAAGAAGGGGGCAATATCCAAATTTTGCTTGTAGTGAAATTATATTTGTCTTGACCAATCTTGAAAAGAACTAATAAATTAAACTGAATATTTGAAGTATAATGATATTAATTGCTAAAAGCTCATCAGTTCAAAATTTTACTGTAATTTTAATATTTATTTTCAATATTAAGTACAAAAGAAAACATTTGTAATATAATTCGTTTTCAGTAAAGTGTCAATGACGCAGTCATTTCCTTATTATATTAAATCCATGATATCCTATTTTAATGTAAGGTTTAAGCCATGTCTCTTGAATGCATATGACATCCACTTTCTCTTTAATCGCATAATGGCATACCATGTCCTTCTTCTCCTTCATCACTGAACATGCATTCCAAGAAAGTAACTTTAAAGTCATTTGTCTATACACTTGCTTCTTATTGCTTCACAATCAATTGGTCCCATATTTAATTCATTGATAAATGAACAAAGTTTTTCCACTTTCTCCAGCAGGGGAAGGCTGGCCATATCTAGCAAATCTGGGGATAATAATAATCCAACAAGAATTTTTGTAACTGTGTCTGATACTCTTCTATATATGTCTTGTTCGGTTCCTTGGTTTGGAAGACCACTACGCTGTGTTGACTTGGCACTGTGAATTTGGTTACTGTGAACAGCTTGGGCATATGTTCTGTACATAACTTGTGCTCTCCTATATCCCATGTTATATTTTTCTGCCATTTCCAGAATATTTCTATTTTGCTGCCTAATTGGACACTCCCTTGATGTTGAAGAATGGCATCCTTTACAATTGGCACATTTGTAAAATTTAACTTTTTCTGCAGAATCACTGTTTTTGAGGGGACAACTCACAGATTCGTGCTTTCCACAGCACCTCAAACAGACTGGCTCATTTGCTCTACAATTTTTCTGTACATGGCCATAACGCTGGCATTTAAAACACTGGAGAATTCTACGATTGTAGACAAAAACTTCTTTTTTCCTTCCACAGCACCATACACTGGGTGGCAGAAAATTGCCAGTAAAAACGACCATGACCGCATAACTATCCTCAAGTTTCTTTAAATCCCTGTTATATCTCTTTTGACGAATTACTTCTGTAATCTCAACAGATGACTCTATGCATTCTTTAAGTTGTTCATTGCTTAGATACAAGGGCACTCCCTTGATGATTCCTCTTTTAATACATTCCTTCTTTTTTCCCCTCACTGATACACCTCCAATAGATTGTATTTTCATTACTTTTTCAGCTTCTTCATTGTCGTTGACATGAACTATTAACACATTCCTTTCTCTATTTGATTCAAAATCGAACTTGATGGGAAAAACATTTTCCTTTAAACATTTCGATATTGAAAAATCATCTGCTAGTTTCTCATTTTTATCTGTCACTTCAAATTCCACTCTTACTTGAAGCAATTCATTCAACGGAATCTCACTTTGACCAGAAACTTCTGCTTCTAATTCTTGCCTTTTTACTATATTTTGCAAATTCTCTACTGGGGACCTCACACGTTTTCTTCCCAAGGATGGATTCAAACCCAGACTTGGGAATCTAATCTTTTCATTCACTCTGCCATCAATTAATCCTTCTGCCAACATTGGATTTACACTTGACATATCCACATCAGAATCCTCTGATAATGGTGGAAATTCATTATTGTTATCAAGCACCTGGAACCTGTTTTTAACAGGTAAATTATATCCACTCATACTAAGCGCACTGAGTCGTCCATTAGAGTCACTAACTGGGATATGCAAAACTTGCTGCTGAGGCTGGAACTGTCTCTCCTGGGGAAAATGGGCAGCCTGAAACTGGCTGTATGGCATTGGAGCTGTAATATACTGCACAGTGCTACTATACTGTCCACCAGCACTGGTATTAGGTTGTATAATCATATAGGGTGGAGTTGGATAAGCTCCAGGAATTAGTAGACCCCCCTGCTGGGGGTCTTGGCTGCTCATATTGTCACTTCCAACTTTAATACCACTATTCAACTTACTTTCCTTCAGTTTACAGTCTTCTTAACCATTAAAATCACCAAAAATCACAAAAGAATCCAAAAGCACGTGTTCACAGGATGAATGCAACGTTGCCACTGAGAAACCAGGTTCTGTTCTAATGTTATTTTTTTTTTTTTTTTTAAATTTGGAATTCCGTAGTTGCCAACATCGCGATCTAGATTGTCTTTTTAATCAGAATAGAATGCCCAGTGATAACAGATAAACCATGTATAACAGAATTTAAGCACGTTCGACTTTCAAGGGCTTTAGTGGCATCGACTTAACCTCCCTCTAAGTTCAATATTTTCTACTTACCCTCATCCAAAAGATTCAAGGGACATTACCAAATAAGTAGAGGCTGCAATCTAATAAATAACTTGATCAGTTTGGGGTCTTTGAACAAATTTAGATCAAATTTGACTTTTCATATTTACTTACATGTTATTGCAGTATAGAAGTACAGTATAGTAGTAAAATGTCGCTTCTCTTTAAAATGAAGGACAAGTGTTCTAGTTGCTTTAAATGGCAACAATGTATTTCTTAAATGTATGAAGAATGTATTTAAATTTGAATTATTTTTGCACTCATGCACTGCAATTAACAAAGAAAAGAAGCAGAAAAGGTTTATATATATATATATATATATATATATATATATATTTATTTATTTATGCCCGCTTACAATGGAGAAATGGAGAAAAAAAAAAAGCGGAGTACAAAATGAAACAAAAAAAGAAGAAAAACATGTTCAACACTAAAAATTAAATACAGGTATTTCATTCACTGAAACAGATGAGTCAGCGGTGAGTCGTAGAGTTTACTGAGGGATCGTCTTGAGGCTCTCCGTTCTAGATCAATCACCTTGGTTGATGGATCAAGGATTCCATATATGGATGAGATCTCCGTGTTAGAAAATCTTAGTGGAAGTCCCAGCAAAAATTTTGCAAATCTGTAGTACGTGGTTCGTATTTTTCGACGCTCGGTGAGGGACAACATTTCCCACAAGGGTGATATATACCAGATGGCAGGAGAGACGACGGCGTTGAATAGTTTTGACTTAATAAATCGATTGAATGACCACTTGCATTTGACAGCTTTTCCATATGCTGAGCGGATAGATTTACAGACTGATTCAGCCAACAAGCCTCTAGTTGACCTAGGCGTCTGGCCATACGTGATACCAAGGTAATTTAGGGACTGGGACTGCTGGATTCCGATACCGTCAAGGACAAGATTGGAATTGGTCGAGTTGGTGCCGCTAAAAACGATAAATTTGGTTTTCTCTATGTTGACTCGTAGTCCTATTCTTCTGTATAGGGTCACTAAAGGACGAAGATTCTCTTGTAGACCCCTCAGCGTGCTGCTTAGGAGCAACAAGTCATCTGCATAAGAAATGAAACTTAGATCCAAGCCCTCCAAAAAGAAGGTCCCACGAACGAATCTAGTTACAGAGTAAATCGCACAATTAAAGATGATAGGGCTTAGAGCAGATCCTTGCCGAACTCCTTTGAAGAGCCGAATGGGTTCAGAAAGCTTTTGCTTGCGGTGACCGGCGATTGTTTCCCATCCCAAAGAACTTGGGATGGAATTTATTTGGATATTATTGGAAAAGCAATTGGGCAAAGATTGTTGGACAATTTAAGCAAAAGGACATTGTCACTTATAGATTTTCTTATCAAAAGTGACTCAATGGCACAACCAAATTAAAGTAAAACATACCGTTTATCCTGGGGAAAAATGGATAAAGCTCTCCACCCTTCCCCCTCCAAACTTCATAAAAAGTTCTTTGTCTTAGCCAGAAACAACAGCCATGACTTTTTTGAAGTTATTCTGTTTACAAAAAAAAGACATTCAATCAACACTTAGAGACATTTTCGCATGATGGGACGGAATCATCAAGCATCCCGTCATTGAATATAATTAATTAAAAACAAACCTTCCAAAAAAAAGTTTTCTAAATAAAGTAAAGGCCATATTAAACATAAGATCAGAAGAAATAGAATTCCACAATTACTTAAACTCAAAACCACCAGAGATTACTATTAAAGAATAAATGAAACCCAAAACGAACTGAAATTAAATAAACAATCATAGTAAAAAAAATATTCAACAGGTAGTAATATAAATGAATAAATAAATATTAAAATGAGTAAAGCATAAGTTGAATATGCAAGTCAAGCTTAAAACGAACAAAAATATTTTGCTATTGAAGTATAAAAGAAACTCAAAACGAACAGAAATTAAATGAACCATCAAAGCAAACGATGATTCAATAGGGAATAATATAAATGAGTAAATAAATCTTAAAACAAGTCAAACTTAAATTAATATGCAAATCAAGCTTGAAACGGATAAAAATCTCTACAAACAAGAGCTTGGGTTTTGGCTCCTTCTCTTACTAAAAAGGTCTTAGAACTTTCTGCGTCATTGGCGCTTTGCTGAAAACTATATGCGTCTTGAACAGTCTGGGGAAGTCCTGGAAAAGAAAATATTTGTAATATAATTCTTTTTCAGTAAAGCATCAATGACATAGTAAGCTTTGGACTTTGCAGTTAGGGAAGGGAGTAGTATCCAAACTCTTGTTTGTAGTGAAGCTGTATTTGTCTTGAACAGTCTTGGAAAGAACTAATGAAATTAAACTTAATATTTAATAAATAATGATATTAATGGCTGAAAACTCATCAGTTCAAAATTTGATTTTACTGTAATTTTATGTTTATTTTCAATTTTGTAATAACTACAAAAGAAAACAATTGTAACATAATTCGTTTTCAGTAAAGCGCCGACGACGCAGTAGGCTTTAGACTTTTACAGTGAAAGAAGGAGGCGAAAACCCAAACTCTTGTTTATAGAGATTTTTGTTCCTTTCAAGCTTGATCTGAAGATTCAATTTAAGTTTCACTCGATCTAAAATTTATTTACTCATTTATATTATTACCTATTGTATGTTTGTTTGCTTTGATTGTTTATTTAATTTCTGTTCGTTTTGGGTTTCATTTATATTTCAATAGCAAAATAGTTTTGTTCGTTTTATGCTTTATTTGCATGTTCAACTTGAGTTTCACTTGTTTTAAGATTTATTTATTCATTTATATTACTACCTGTTGTATTTTTTGCTATGATTGTTTATTTAATTTCTGTCCGTTTTAAGTTGCATTTATATTTCAATAGCAAAGCATTTTTTTTTAGCAAAATAAAAAATTACTGTCTAAAATTTTTGATTGAATGCGTTTGGAGAAAAGAGGATGTGTGTGAAAGGGCGGGGGGGGGGGGGGGGGAGGAACACTCCGGTCACTTTTCAGTCTTAAAAAGGTTCTCGAGAACTTTAAATTTTCAATCAAATGACCTTCCTCTGAAGTTTATGCGACCACTCTTTACATAAAAACCTTATATGCCCCCGTGCATAACTTACAAAACTTACCTACTGGCTCTGGGGAGCTATGTCAAAACTGGAGCTTTTGCTATTTTATCTTTAAACTATTTTGAACAAAATGGCTATCTCAAAATTTTGATTGGATGCATTTAGGGGGAAAGGGCCTTGGGGGGGGGGGGGTAGTTGCCCTCCAATCACTTGATTCTTTATAAAGGCACTAGATATTCTGATTTGCAACCAAATGAGCCCCCTCTGAAGTTTATACTACTATCCCTTGACCCCGGGCTCTGGGTTGTGACGATCCCCTGAGTTTTTATTATCTGATTTTTGAAATAATTTTAACAAAATGACTATCTCGTAATTTTTATCGGAATGGTTTGGGAAAAAAGGGTGTAGGGGGGGGAGGGATTCTAGTTGCCTTCCGATCTCTTTTGGTTCTTAAAAAGTAAACTAGAACTTCCAGTTTCCGATCAAATGAACCCTCTCTGAAGTTCATAAGAGCATAAGAACAATATATAGCCCCAGGGCATAACTTACAACGCCTGTCCCCAGACCCAGGGGGTTGTGTCGACCCTGGAGTTTTTGTTATATGATCTTCGAACTGTTTTAAACAAAATGGCTAGCTTAAGATTTCTATCGGATGTATTTGGGGAAAAAGGGCATGGGGGCCAGTTGCTTTCCGATCTTTTCCGATTCTTAAAAAATTAGAATTTTAAATATTAATCAAATGAGCCATTTCAGAAGTTTATATGAGCATACCTTCTATAAGAACCATATATTGCCCCCAGGGCATAACTTACAACGCCTGCCCCCGGGCCCTGGGGGATTATGTTGACCCCGGAGCTTTTGTTTTATGATCTTTGAACTGTCTTTAACAGAAAAGCTATCTCAAAATTTTTATCGGACATATTTGGGGAAAAGGAGCGTAAGCAGGAAGGGGGGTTAGCTACCCCCGATCACTTTAGACTCTTAAAAAGGGCACTATTACTTGCGATTTCCAATCGAATGAGTGCCTTCTGAAGTTTATACGAAGACCTTTCCATATAAAGTGCCGGCGGGAAAAAACAATAATAATAAATAATAAAACATTGGAGCCGTAGGGCTTTACTATAGGCAACGCTATGGCATGGCCTCTGATACAGGAATCATACCTAAAAAAGTAGTTTTTTGTACGAAAAATTGTATTTTTACTTTATTGCGATGAAAATGAACTTCAAACAGTACGCTGATATAACCATTCACTTTCAAGTGAGCCTTTAAACAGCTTTCCACGATTTTCCACCGTCTTAGAGCTTTAGAAAAAAAAAATGCGTGAGTATTGTACGATCTTAAAAATGGTTTGCTTTGGTTTTGAAAGGAAGAGAGGCTGAAAATATTTTCCATCATTGTGATTCAAATGATGCAATTTTATCTTGATTCACCGCCATTTCGGGGGGTTTTCATGCTTTTTTTTAAATTTCCGAAAGTCTAAGATAAATAGAAAGCCAAGATGGGCTGAACCTATGTTAGAAGTAGAAAGAATATAATAACAAAAAGAAACTGGGATTTGTGGATTGACCACTATATTTATCTACGCTTGATTTTTTTTTGTCTACAATCTAAGTTCCATTTAATTTGCTTTGTTCTAGTGTTATTAATTTAAAAAAAACTTTCCGAAAAATAAGTTTTTCAAAGAAAAGTAGAGGCCATTTTAAACTTAAGCTCAGGAGATACAAATACCTGTTAAAATTCAAACTCAAAACGACAAGAAATCAATATTAAAGAATAAATGAAACCCAAAACGAACAGAAATTAAATAAACAATCATAGCACAAAACATACAACAAGTAATAATATAAATGAATAAATAGATCTTAAAGCGAGTAATGCTTAGATTGAATATGAAAATCAAGCTTAAAACGAAAACAAATATTTTGCTATTAAAGTATAAATGAAACTTAAAACGAACAGAAATTAAATAAACAATCAATGCGAACAAACATACAATATATATTAATGTAAATGAATAAATAAATCTTAAAACGAGTGAAACTTAAATTGAATATGCAAATCAAGTTTGAATCGAATAAAAATAACTTCAAACAAGAGTTTGGGTATCGTCTCACTGCAGAAGCCTAAAACCTACTGCGTCATTGGCGCTTTACTGAAAACAATTCTTTGAAATATTTTCACTTTTGTAAATTTAAGAAATCAAAAATTAATTAAAATTTTAGGGAATAAATATCAGCATATGTATATTAAATTGACAATGCACATTTTTTTTCAGTAAACTCATTTGCATTTTTTTTCAGTAAAGTACAAATAATATTCTGGCTTTTAGAAACCATAGAGATTTTGAACCCTACTCACATTAATTTATGCTCGTTTTGAGTTTGACTCTAATATTTATTTTAATTTTTGTTCGTTTTGGGTTTCATTTATTTATTGATACTGATTTGGGGTTGTCGTATGCTTGGTAGATTATATGATAGTCCGGACGCCAGGTGTTGAAAATGTGAACCATACGACGACGGAATGGGGCTGCTACGAGAATTAGCCCACCCTTCACCCCCTAAATTGACCATGCGGATTCAAAAATACCATTGGCACTTGCTTGCGAGTGGCGGAACACTCCAAAACTTGACATTTTATTATATTTTGGTGTTTCATGCAAGAAAATGCATGTTCCACAAAGTTTGAGGTGCAGTTTTCCGCTCAAATAGAAATGCCTAGAAGCCATAGAATGTTTTCATAACAAACTAACACGATTAGTAACAAAAAATGGCAGAGTTAAAAAAAATGGCAAAACTATATGAGTCTTGAACAGTCTTGGAAAGTATAAACAAAATCAAATTGAATATTAGATATATAATGATATTAACTGTTGAAAGATCCCTCAGTTCAAGATTTTTTTTCACTGTAATTTTTATTTTTATTTTCAATGCTGTAAGAACTGGAAAATAACAAATTTGTAATATACGAGTAATTCGTTTTCAGTGAAGCACCAATGACGCAGAAGGCTTTAGGTTTTTACAGTTAAAGAAGGGGGCAATATCCAAATTTTGCTTGTAGTGAAATTATATTTGTCTTGACCAATCTTGAAAAGAACTAATAAATTAAACTGAATATTTGAAGTATAATGATATTAATTGCTAAAAGCTCATCAGTTCAAAATTTTACTGTAATTTTAATATTTATTTTCAATATTAAGTACAAAAGAAAACATTTGTAATATAATTCGTTTTCAGTAAAGTGTCAATGACGCAGTCATTTCCTTATTATATTAAATCCATGATATCCTATTTTAATGTAAGGTTTAAGCCATGTCTCTTGAATGCATATGACATCCACTTTCTCTTTAATCGCATAATGGCATACCATGTCCTTCTTCTCCTTCATCACTGAACATGCATTCCAAGAAAGTAACTTTAAAGTCATTTGTCTATACACTTGCTTCTTATTGCTTCACAATCAATTGGTCCCATATTTAATTCATTGATAAATGAACAAAGTTTTTCCACTTTCTCCAGCAGGGGAAGGCTGGCCATATCTAGCAAATCTGGGGATAATAATAATCCAACAAGAATTTTTGTAACTGTGTCTGATACTCTTCTATATATGTCTTGTTCGGTTCCTTGGTTTGGAAGACCACTACGCTGTGTTGACTTGGCACTGTGAATTTGGTTACTGTGAACAGCTTGGGCATATGTTCTGTACATAACTTGTGCTCTCCTATATCCCATGTTATATTTTTCTGCCATTTCCAGAATATTTCTATTTTGCTGCCTAATTGGACACTCCCTTGATGTTGAAGAATGGCATCCTTTACAATTGGCACATTTGTAAAATTTAACTTTTTCTGCAGAATCACTGTTTTTGAGGGGACAACTCACAGATTCGTGCTTTCCACAGCACCTCAAACAGACTGGCTCATTTGCTCTACAATTTTTCTGTACATGGCCATGACGCTGGCATTTAAAACACTGGAGAATTCTACGATTGTAGACAAAAACTTCTTTTTTCCTTCCACAGCACCATACACTGGGTGGCAGAAAATTGCCAGTAAAAACGACCATGACCGCATAACTATCCTCAAGTTTCTTTAAATCCCTGTTATATCTCTTTTGACGAATTACTTCTGTAATCTCAACAGATGACTCTATGCATTCTTTAAGTTGTTCATTGCTTAGATACAAGGGCACTCCCTTGATGATTCCTCTTTTAATACATTCCTTCTTTTTTCCCCTCACTGATACACCTCCAATAGATTGTATTTTCATTACTTTTTCAGCTTCTTCATTGTCGTTGACATGAACTATTAACACATTCCTTTCTCTATTTGATTCAAAATCGAACTTGATGGGAAAAACATTTTCCTTTAAACATTTCGATATTGAAAAATCATCTGCTAGTTTCTCATTTTTATCTGTCACTTCAAATTCCACTCTTACTTGAAGCAATTCATTCAACGGAATCTCACTTTGACCAGAAACTTCTGCTTCTAATTCTTGCCTTTTTACTATATTTTGCAAATTCTCTACTGGGGACCTCACACGTTTTCTTCCCAAGGATGGATTCAAACCCAGACTTGGGAATCTAATCTTTTCATTCACTCTGCCATCAATTAATCCTTCTGCCAACATTGGATTTACACTTGACATATCCACATCAGAATCCTCTGATAATGGTGGAAATTCATTATTGTTATCAAGCACCTGGAACCTGTTTTTAACAGGTAAATTATATCCACTCATACTAAGCGCACTGAGTCGTCCATTAGAGTCACTAACTGGGATATGCAAAACTTGCTGCTGAGGCTGGAACTGTCTCTCCTGGGGAAAATGGGCAGCCTGAAACTGGCTGTATGGCATTGGAGCTGTAATATACTGCACAGTGCTACTATACTGTCCACCAGCACTGGTATTAGGTTGTATAATCATATAGGGTGGAGTTGGATAAGCTCCAGGAATTAGTAGACCCCCCTGCTGGGGGTCTTGGCTGCTCATATTGTCACTTCCAACTTTAATACCACTATTCAACTTACTTTCCTTCAGTTTACAGTCTTCTTAACCATTAAAATCACCAAAAATCACAAAAGAATCCAAAAGCACGTGTTCACAGGATGAATGCAACGTTGCCACTGAGAAACCAGGTTCTGTTCTAATGTTATTTTTTTTTTTTTTTTTTAAATTTGGAATTCCGTAGTTGCCAACATCGCGATCTAGATTGTCTTTTTAATCAGAATAGAATGCCCAGTGATAACAGATAAACCATGTATAACAGAATTTAAGCACGTTCGACTTTCAAGGGCTTTAGTGGCATCGACTTAACCTCCCTCTAAGTTCAATATTTTCTACTTACCCTCATCCAAAAGATTCAAGGGACATTACCAAATAAGTAGAGGCTGCAATCTAATAAATAACTTGATCAGTTTGGGGTCTTTGAACAAATTTAGATCAAATTTGACTTTTCATATTTACTTACATGTTATTGCAGCATAGAAGTACAGTATAGTAGTAAAGTGTCGCTTCTCTTTAAAATGAAGGACAAGTGCTCTAGTTGCTTTAAATGGCAACAATATATTTCTTAAATGTATGAAGAATGTATTTAAATTTGAATTATTTTTGCACTCATGCACTGCAATTAACAAAGAAAAGAAGCAGAAAAGGTTTATATATATATACTACTACTACTACTACTAACAACTCATCGCAGCACCAAGCCGCCTGAGGCCAACACAGCTACGCACGCTCCTCCTCCACCCCAATCTATTCAAAGCCTCCCTTTTTACACCCGCCCACGAAGTTCCCATTTCCTTTAAATCTTTCTTTATGACGTCCTCCCAACCCAGACGGGGACGACCTGCTTTCCGTTTAGCCCTAGATGGTTGGCCGAAAAGAACAATCTTCGGCAATCTGTCATCCTTCATCCGAACAACATGCCCTAACCACCTCAACCTTTCTTTCATTATAGACCTAGAAAGTGGTATTGAACCACATTTTTCGTATAGCCTATTGTTTGAAATACGGTCAGTCAGCCGGGTACCCAGAACAATCCTTAAGCAATTTCTCTGGAAAACATCTAGCAAATCTTCATCCGCTTTTCGGAGCGTCCATGCTTCAGAGCCATATTTGACCACTGTCATCACTGTAGCTTCTAAGATTCTAATCTTGGTTTGCAGACTTATCTTCCTATTCTTCCAGACTTTTTTTAACTGTGAAAAAACACCCTGAGCCTTGGCTATTCTATTTTTAACATCTTCACTGCTCCCACCATCTTTACTAATAATACTACCAAGGTAAGTGAAACTGCCCACCTGATCAATCTTTTCATTACCCAACGTCACCTTTTCATCTTCACTTATTCCTAGCCTTAGTGACTTGGTCTTCCTAACATTAATTTTCAAACCAATACTAGCACCCTGAACTCGCAAAACCTCTAAAACTTCATTCATTTTGCTCACACTTTCATCAAGGATGCTTAAATCATCAGCATAATCCAAGTCCAGGAGACTTTTTCCTCCCCATTTGATTCCGTGGTCTCCCATTGCCTTTCCTGTGCTCCTTAAAACAAAGTCCATCAAAATAATCCATATAAAGGGGGATAGAACACAACCCTGCTTAACTCCTGATTTAATACAAAACCAGCTGCTAACCTCATTTCCTACCTTAACCGCAGCAGTGTTATTCTCGTACATAGCACTAATCACTTTAATGTATTTGTCTGGTATACCATACAAGGATAAAACCTTTACTAAAGCTCCTCTATCAACAGAACCGAACGCTTGCTCATAATCTATAAAACTAAGGACCAAAGGTGTTTGAAAACTTAGGCACTTCTCAATTATTAACCTAAGAGTGAAAATTTGGTCAACACATCCTCTACCTTTTCTAAAACCGCACTGCTCTTCTCTTAAAACTTTGTCTACGGCATCTCTCAGTCTAAAAAGTATCATATTACTAAGCAATTTGCTACCTACAGAGACCAGACTAATGCCTCGATAATTACCACACTCACTTTTATCACCTTTCTTATAAAGTGGCTTAATTAAGGTTTTCCTAAAATCATTAGGTACTTCCCCTTTTTCAAAAATCATATTCATAATCTCCAATAACTTATTTCTAACCTCAGAGCCACCATATTTAAGAAACTCATTTACTACCCTATCAGCACCTGGAGCCTTATTATTCTTTAATCCTTTTAGTACTGTTTCTAATTCCTCCTCACAAAACAAATCTTCCTTCACATCCAAGGTATCACAAACTTTTTCATTTTCCTCTATATTTTTTCCTGCAATTCTATCTCGGTTAAGCAAATTCTCAAAATGTTCGGCCCATCTCGCTTTAGCTTTTGTCTTATCGCTAATTGCCACCCCATTCCTATCTTTAACTGGGACAAGTCCGGATTGACTACTACCTCTCAATTTGTTAACGTGCCAGTACAATATTTTACTATTATGCCGTCTAGCTGCATCTTCTAAATCCTCGGCAATTTTATCCATGGCCTCCACTTCACACCTCCTTAGTTCATATTTCAATGCTTTCTCCACTTTCTTTACATTTCTTTTGTTTTCATGTGATCTATCACTCAGATAATTCTTGTACCAGTCCTTTCTCCTTTCTATTAAACTTAAAGCTTTTTCACTAATATTCTTAGCTGCAGTTCTAGCTTTCTTCCCTAATACACCTTCAGCAACTTCACAAATTATTTTTCTAAAATTATTCCAACCATCTTCCACATTATCAAATTTTAAACTCTCAAGTTTAGTATTCAACTGTTCCTGGAAAGTTTCTCTCAAATTCTCATCCTGGAGTCTACTAACATCATAACTTCCCGGGAGGTAATTACCCTTCCGATATTTCAGCTTTAAATTAACCCTTGACACTACTAGATGGTGATCTTTACTTTTAACATCAATAACAGCACTCCTATATACCCTAGTATCTTGTATTGATCCTGCCAGTCTTCGATTTACTATAACATAATCAATAAGGTTTGCTGTCTTACCATCACGTGAATACCATGTTAGCTTATGAACCATTTTATGACCAAACACCGTATTGGTTATAACTAGATTGTTATACCTACAAAATTGCAAAAGTCTGTATCCATTACTGTTTTCTTTCCTACACCAAATTTACCTAAGCTGGGATACCATCTATCCATATTTCTACCAACCTGGGCGTTAAAATCTCCCAGCAATAACATCATATTTCTACCTGGGACCTTGTCTATTTGCTCCTGTAACTGTAAGTAAAATTCATCTGAGTCACTAGTATCTCCATCAGTCGGTTCTACAGGGGCGTATACTACTATAACTGATACCTTGAACTTTCTAGTCATAAAATGGGCAATTAGTATTCTATTATTAATACCTTCCCAGCCTAAACAAGACTTAGCAGCTTCCTTATTCATCATGAGCCCTACTCCCTGTCTATGTAACCCATCCTTCCTGCCTGAGTAAACAAATTCTATATCACCTAATTTCATGCTTCCTACCCCTGGGATATGAGTTTCTGAAACTCCTAATAGATCCAGTTCGAATCGTCTGAATTCGTCAGTCAAAATGTCGATACGATAGTCATTTTTTAATGTCGTAACATTCCAAGTTCCAATTTTCATGTTCTTTAAATCATTGAAATTTTTTTCGCCTCAGGAAAAGCAATGATCCCGGATACCAGTGCAGGACGGGGATCACATATCTTCTCAAATCTACACCGAAGTGCTTAAGCCGGCTTAGAACCGGACAGCAAGAAGTCCCTGGGACCTCCATGAATGGAGGCTTTGTGCAATCCTGGGCCCATCTTGGTCACAACATGGTTTTCAGCGCTTGGCGATGCTCTTCTATCAACAAGAGTCGAAATCCTGCACAGACAATCTCAAGCCTATTACCTCCGACTCATTATATATTCATGCCTACAAATATTATGCTACTACGGGGAGGCAACCCGTAATAGATAAATTAGCTAGGAAGAGGTTTTTCAGCCCAAAGACGCCCATCAAAACATTCCAATCCCAGAAGAATTGTCCATTAGTCAGAATCCCGTGCGAATGCTGTGTCGTTTACTAGGCTATAATTTCCTCGAGGGGCGCCACTCCTCAAGTGGGAATAGAGTTGACCGCAAGGTCCCCAGTCTTGCAGGTACCCCGAAAAGGTCGAGGCAGCCCTTTGCAGAGGCCGTTGTCCATAGATCTGGATCTTACGCCCTGCCACAGTTGTCCTCCTATAGAGGATCCTCCCGCGATGGTGTTCTGCATCACCATGCAATTTAACCCATTGCTGGGAGAAGGTTTGCAACTCATGGAACTTGTGGATAAACAAGTGGGCCCTTTTGAGTGTACATTTGAGGGGCCTTCTTCCTCCTCTGCCTGTATTTATGACCCCGGGCAAGGGTGCCCCAGATTCTATTATGGACCCCCAGGGACAAGGTCCCCCCTTGGTCCATGCCTCCTATGGAGGTACCCTACATATCTGTAGAGCGTTCCCCTATCGCCACCTGGGGACATGCTGAATGGCCTGGGGGAGGCCATTTGTATTCAAATACAAATATATATATATATATATATATATATATATATATATATATATATATATATATATATATATATATATATATATATACATATATATATATATATACATATATATATAATTATACAAATATATATATATACAAATACATATATATATATATATATATATATATATATATATATATATTATATATATATATATATATATATATATATATATATATTATATATATATATATATATATATATATATATATATATATATATATATCTATATATATATATATATATATATATATACAAATACATATATATATATATATATATATATATATATATATATATATATATATATATATATATATATATACAAATACATATATATATATATATATATATATATATATATATATATATTATATATATATATATATATATATATATATATATATATATATATATATATATATATATATATATATTTATTTATGCCCGCTTACAATGGAGAAATGAAGAAAAAAAAAGCGGAGTACAAAATGAAGCAAAAAAAGAAGAAAAACATGTTCAACACTAAAAATTAAATACAGGTATTTCATTCACTGAAACAGTTGAGTCAGCGGTGAGTCGTAGAGTTTACTGAGGGATCGTCTTGAGGCTCTCCGTTCTAGATCAATCACCTTGGTTGATGGATCAAGGATTCCATATATGGATGAGATCTCCGTGTTAGAAAATCTTAGTGGAAGTCCCAGCAAAAATTTTGCAAATCTGTAGTACGTGGTTCGTATTTTTTGACGCTCGGTGAGGGACAACATTTCCCACAAGGGTGATATATACCAGATGGCAGGAGAGACGACGGCGTTGAATAGTTTTGACTTAATAAATCGATTAAATGACCACTTGCATTTGACAGCTTTTCCATATGCTGAGCGGATAGATTTACAGACTGATTCAGCCAACAAGCCTCTAGTTGACCTAGGCGTCTGGCCATACGTGATACCAAGGTAATTTAGGGACTGGGACTGCTGGATTCCGATACCGTCAAGGACAAGATTGGAATTGGTCGAGTTGGTGCCGCTAAAACGATAAATTTGGTTTTCTCTATGTTGACTCGTAGTCCTATTCTTCTGTATAGGGTCACTAAAAGACGAAGATTCTCTTGTAGACCCCTCAGCGTGCTGCTTAGGAGCAACAAGTCATCTGCATAAGAAATGAAACTTAGATCCAAGCCCTCCAAAAAGAAGGTCCCACGAACAAATCTAGTTACAGAGTAAATCGCAGAATTAAAGATGATAGGGCTTAGAGCAGATCCTTGCCGAACTCCTTTGAAGAGCCGAATGGGTTCAGAAAGCTTTTGCTTGCGGTGACCGGCGATTGTTTCCCATCGCAAAGAATTTGGGATGGAATTGGATATTATTGGAAAAGCAATTGGGCAAAGATTGTTGGACAATTTAAGCAAAAGGACATTGTCACTTATAGATTTTCTTATCAAAAGTGACTCAATGACACAACCAAATTAAAGTAAAACATACCGTTTATCCTGGGGAAAAATGGATAAAGCTCTCCACCCTTCCCCCTCCAAACTTCATAAAAAGTTCTTTGTCTTAGCCAGAAACAACAGCCATGTCTTTTTTGAAGTTATTCTGTTTACAAAAAAAAGACATTCAATCAACACTTAGAGACATTTTCGCATGATGGGACGGAATCATCAAGCATCCCGTCATTGAATATAATTAATTAAAAACAAACCTTCCAAAAAAAAGTTTTCTAAATAAAGTAAAGGCCATATTAAACATAAGATCAGAAGAAATAGAATTCCACAATTACTTAAACTCAAAACCACCAGAGATTACTATTAAAGAATAAATGAAACCCAAAACGAACTGAAATTAAATAAACAATCATAGTAAAAAAAATATTCAACAGGTAGTAATATAAATGAATAAATAAATATTGAAATGAGTAAAGCATAAGTTGAATATGCAAGTCAAGCTTAAAACGAACAAAAATATTTTGCTATTGAAGTATAAGTGAAACTCAAAACGAACAGAAATAAAATGAACCATCAAAGCAAACGATGATTCAATAGAGAATAATATAAATGAGTAAATAAATCTTAAAACAAGTCAAACTTAAATTAATATGCAAATCAAGCTTGAAACGGATAAAAATCTCTACAAACAAGAGCTTGGGTTTTGGCTCCTTCTCTTACTGTAAAGGTCTTAGAACTTTCTGCGTCATTGGCGCTTTGCTGAAAACTATATGCGTCTTGAACAGTCTGGGGAAGTCCTGGAAAAGAAAATATTTGTAATATAATTCTTTTTCAGTAAAGCATCAATGACATAGTAAGCTTTAGACTTTGCAGTTAGGGAAGGGAGTAGTATCCAAACTCTTGTTTGTAGTGAAGCTGTATTTGTCTTGAACAGTCTTGGAAAGAACTAATGAAATTAAACTTAATATTTAATAAATAATGATATTAATGGCTGAAAACTCATCAGTTCAAAATTTGATTTTACTGTAATTTTATGTTTATTTTCAATTTTGTAATAACTACAAAAGAAAACAATTGTAACATAATTCGTTTTCAGTAAAGCGCCGACGACGCAGTAGGCTTTAGACTTTTACAGTGAAAGAAGGAGGCGAAAACCCAAACTCTTGTTTATAGAGATTTTTGTTCCTTTCAAGCTTGATCTGAAGATTCAATTTAAGTTTCACTCGATCTAAAATTTATTTACTCATTTATATTATTACCTATTGTATGTTTGTTTGCTTTGATTGTTTATTTAATTTCTGTTCGTTTTGGGTTTCATTTATATTTCAATAGCAAAATATTTTTGTTCGTTTTATGCTTTATTTGCATATTCAACTTGAGTTTCACTTGTTTTAAGATTTATTTATTCACTTATATTACTACCTGTTGTATTTTTTGCTATGATTGTTTATTTAATTTCTGTCCGTTTTAAGTTTCATTTATATTTCAATAGCAAAGCATTTTTTTTTAGCAAAATAAAAAATTACTGTCTAAAATTTTTGATTGAATGCGTTTGGAGAAAAGAGGATGTGTGTGAAAGGGCGAGGGGGGAACACTCCGGTCACTTTTCAGTATTAAAAAGGTTCTCGAGAACTTTAAATTTTCAATCAAATGACCTTCCTCTGAAGTTTATGCGACCACTCTTTACATAAAAACCTTATATGCCCCCGTGCATAACTTACAAAACTTACCTACTGGCTCTGGGGAGCTATGTCAAAACTGGAGCTTTTGCTATTTTATCTTTAAACTATTTTGAACAAAATGGCTATCTCAAAATTTTGATTGGATGCATTTGGGGGGAAAGGGCCTTGGGGGGGGGGGGATAGTTTGCCCTCCAATCACTTGATTCTTTATAAAGGCACTAGATATTCTGATTTGCAACCGAATGAGCCCCCTCTGAAGTTTATACTACCATCCCTTGACCCCGGGCTCTGGGTTGTGACGATCCCCTGAGTTTTTATTATCTGATTTTTGAAATAATTTTAACAAAATGACTATCTCGTAATTTTTATCGGAATGGTTTGGGAAAAAAGGGTGTAGGGGGGGGGGAGGGATTCTAGTTGCCTTCCGATCTCTTTTGGTTCTTAAAAAGTAAACTAGAACTTCCAGTTTCCGATCAAATGAACCCTCTCTGAAGTTCATAAGAGCATAAGAACAATATATAGCCCCAGGGCATAACTTACAACGCCTGTCCCCAGACCCAGGGGGTTGTGTCGACCCTGGAGTGTTTGTTATAAGATCTTCGAACTTTTTTAAACAAAATGGCTAGCTTAAGATTTCTATCGGATGTATTTGGGGAAAAAGGGCATGGGGGCCAGTTGCCTTCCGATCTTTTCCGATTCTTAAAAAATTAGAATTTTAAATTTTAATCAAATGAGCCATTTCAGAAGTTTATATGAGCATACCTTCTATAAGAACCATATATTGCCCCAAGGGCATAACTTACAAAGCCTGCCCCCGGGCCCTGGGGGATTATGTTGACCCCGGAGCTTTTGTTTTATGATCTTTGAACTGTCTTTAACAGAAAAGCTATCTCAAAATTTTTATCGGACATATTTGGGGAAAAGGAGCGTAAGCAGGAAGGGGGGTTAGCTACCCCCCGATCACTTTAGACTCTTAAAAAGGGCACTATTACTTGCGATTTCCAATCGAATGAGTGCCTTCTGAAGTTTATACGAAGACCTTTCCATATAAAGTGCCGGCGGGAAAAAACAATAATAATAAATAATAAAACATTGGAGCCGTAGGGCTTTACTATAGGCAACGCTATGGCATTGCCTCTGATACAGGAATCATACCAAAAAAAGTAGTTTTTTGTACGAAAAATTGTATTTTTACTTTATTGCGATGAAAATGAACTTCAAACAGTACGCTGATATAACCATTCACTTTCAAGTGAGCCTTTAAACAGCTTTCCACGATTTTCCACCGTCTTACAGCTTTAGAAAAAAAAAATGCGTGAGTATTGTACGATCTTAAAAATGGTTTGCTTTGGTTTTGAAAGGAAGAGAGGCTGAAAATATTTTCCATCATTGTGATTCAAATGATGCAATTTTATCTTGATTCACCGCCATTTCGGGGGGTTTTCATGCTTTTTTTTAAATTTCCGAAAGTCTAAGATAAATAGAAAGCCAAGATGGGCTGAACCTATGTTAGAAGTAGAAAGAATATAATAACAAAAAGAAACTGGGATTTGTGGATTGACCACTATATTTATCTACGCTTGCTTTTTTTTGTCTACAATCTAAGTTCCATTTAATTTGCTTTGTTCTAGTGTTATTAATTTAAAAAAAACTTTCCGAAAAATAAGTTTTTCAAAGAAAAGTAAAGGCCATTTTAAACTTAAGCTCAGGAGATACAAATACCTGTTAAAATTCAAACTCAAAACGACAAGAAATCACTATTAAAGAATAAATGAAACCCAAAACGAACAGAAATTAAATAAACAATCATAGCACAAAACATACAACAAGTAATAATATAAATGAATAAATAGATCTTAAAGCGAGTAATGCTTGGATTGAATATGAAAATCAAGCTTAAAACGAAAACAAATATTTTGCTATTAAAGTATAAATGAAACTTAAAACGAACAGAAATTAAATAAACAATCAATGCGAACAAACATACAATATATATTAATGTAAATGAATAAATAAATCTTAAAACGAGTGAAACTTAAATTGAATATGCAAATCAAGTTTGAATCGAATAAAAATAACTACAAACAAGAGTTTGGGTATCGTCTCACTGCAGAAGCCTAAAACCTACTGCGTCATTGGCGCCTTACTGAAAACAATTCTTTGAAATATTTTCACTTTTGTAAATTTAAGAAATCAAAAATTAATTAAAATTTTAGGGAATAAATATCAGCATATGTATATTAAATTGACAATGCACATTTTTTTTCAGTAAACTCATTTGCATTTTTTTTCAGTAAAGTACAAATAATATTCTGGCTTTTAGAAACCATAGAGATTTTGAACCCTACTCACATTAATTTATGCTCGTTTTGAGTTTGACTCTAATATTTATTTTAATTTTTGTTCGTTTTGGGTTTCATTTATTTATTGATACTGATTTGGGGTTGTCGTATGCTTGGTAGATTATATGATAGTCCGGACGCCAGGTGTTGAAAATGTGAACCATACGACGACGGAATGGGGCTGCTACGAGAATTAGCCCACCCTCCACCCCCTAAATTGACCATGCGGATTCAAAAATACCATTGGCACTTGCTTGCGAGTGGCGGAACACTCCAAAACTTGACATTTTATTATATTTTGGTGTTTCATGCAAGAAAATGCATGTTCCACAAAGTTTGAGGTGCAGTTTTCCGCTCAAATAGAAATGCCTAGAAGCCATAGAATGTTTTCATAACAAACTAACACGATTAGTAACAAAAAATGGCAGAGTTAAAAAAAATGGCAAAACTATATGAGTCTTGAACAGTCTTGGAAAGTATAAACAAAATCAAATTGAATATTAGATATATAATGATATTAATTGTTGAAAGATCCTTCAGTTCAAGATTTTTTTTCACTGTAATTTTTATTTTTATTTTCAATGCTGTAAGAACTGGAAAATAATAAATTTGTAATATACGAGTAATTCGTTTTCAGTGAAGCACCAATGACGCAGAAGGCTTTAGGTTTTTACAGTTAAAGAAGGGGCCAATATCCAAATTTTGCTTGTAGTGAAATTATATTTGTCTTGACCAATCTTGAAAAGAACTAATAAATTAAACTGAATGTTTGAAGTATAATGATATTAATTGCTAAAAGCTCATCAGTTCAAAATTTTACTGTAATTTTAATATTTATTTTCAATATGAAGTACAAAAGAAAACATTTGTAGTATAATTCGTTTTCAGTAAAGCGCCAATGACGCAGTAGGTTTTAGGTTTCTGCAGTGAGAAGATACCCAAACTCTTGTTTGTAGTTATTTTTATTCGATTCAAACTTGATTTGCATATTCAATTTAAGTTTCACTCGTTTTAAGATTTATTTATTCATTTACATTAATATATATTGTATGTTTGTTCGCATTGATTGTTTATTTAATTTCTGTTCGTTTTAAGTTTCATTTATACTTTAATAGCAACATATTTGTTTTCGTTTTAAGCTTGATTTTCATATTCAATCCAAGCATTACTCGCTTTAAGATCTATTTATTCATTTACATTATTACTTGTTGTATATTTTTGCTATGATTGTTTATTTAATTTCTGTTCGTTTTGGGTTTCATTTATTCTTTAATAGAAATTTATGGTCGTTTTGAGTTTGAATTTTAACAGGTATTTGTATCTCCTGAGCTTAAGTTTAAAATGGCCTTTACTTTTCTTTGAAAAACTTATTTCTGGAAACTTTTTTTTTAATTAATTTTTGTTCGTTTTTGATTGCAAAAAGTTTCAAGTTTTTATGGCATGGGGGGGGGGTGCTTACTGTCCGATTATTCTTGACTTTAAAAACACGGATCTAGAACTTTCCATTTAAATCGAATGAGGCTTTTTTTCAAAGTCTATACGATTACCTCTTTGATAGAAACCTTTTATATGAACAATTGACAGCTTGCATAACTTTGAGACAGCGATTGACAACAATGAATGGATTGGAAAAATAACTCCAATAAGGGGGTTTAGACCATTTCACTTGCTGACACAAAGGGATCACGACTGCTTGGAATTGACCTTAATAGGAATTTGTGTGCCAAAGCAATTTTGTATCTATCACAGAGTATGTATTTTAACCTTATATTTGGATAATTATAATAGATTTCCTATGTGTTCTTCCCATACAAAACCCCTTCCCATAAGTTATAAACCCCCCTTAATAAGTTATGCCCCAGGGCATAACTTGAAACGCCTACCCCTGGGCCCTGGTGGGCTGTGTCGACACCGGAGTTTTTTGTTATCAGAACTTTGAACTATTTTAACAAAATGTCTATCTCAAAATTTTTATCTGGTGCATTTAGGGCGTGGAGGAGGGAGAGGGGCTAGTTGCCCTTCAATCTCTTTTGACTCTTAAAAAGTGAACAAGAACTTTCAATTTTCAATCAAATGAGCCCTTTCTAAAGTTTATACGAGCATCCCTTCCATAAGAAATAATATGAAGGATTCGGAGAATCCTTAAATTACAACCCTTGCCCTGAGGGCTTTGGGGGAGTTCTAATGCTCAAAGACCTAATTTCCAGAACTTAAAACTACGTTTAATAAAATGGCTGTCTTAAAATTTTGATTGGATGTGTTTGGGGAAAAGGTGGGCGTGAGAGGGGGGGTTAGTTGCCCTCAAATCACTTTCGACTATTACAAAGGGCACTAGCCCTCGGAATTTCCAATCGAATGAGCCTTCTTTGATGTTTCTTCGACACCGCCTTCTATAAAGACCATATATGCCCCCAGTGCATAACTTAAAACCCTTGCCCTGAGGGTTCTGGGGGATTGTCCTCCTCAAAAACATATTTTCTGTCTGAAAATCAACTACGCTGAACAAAATGGCTATATGAAAATTTTGATTGGATGTGTTTGGGGGAATGATGGGCGTGGGGGGGGGGGGGGGGCTAGTTGCCCTCCAATCACTTTCGACTATTAAAAAGGGCACTAGCCTTTTGAATTTCCAATTGAATGTGCCTGTTTTGAAGTTTCTACGACAACGCCTTCTATAAAAACCTTATATGCCCCCAGGACATAACTTAAAACTCTTGCCCTGAGGGTTGTGGGGTAGTGTCCTCCTCAAAAACATATTTTCTATCTGGAAATCAACTAAACTGAACAAAATGGCTATTTCAAAAGTTTGATTGGATATGTTTGGGGAAATGATGGGCATGGGGGGAGGGCTAGTTGCCCTCCAATCAATTTCGACTATTAAAAAGGGCACTAGCCCTTTAATTTCCAATCGAATGAGCCTGTTTTGAAGTTTCTACGACAACGCCTTCTATAAAAATCTTATATGCCCCCAGGGCATAACTTAAAACACTTGCCCTGAGGGTTGTGGGGGATTGTCCTCTTCAAACATATATTTTCAATCTGGAAATCAACTACGCTGAACAAAAATGGCTATCTCAAAATTTTGATTGGATGTGTTTGGGGGAACGATGGGCGTAGGGGGGGGGGCTAGTTGCCCTCCAATCACTTTTGACTATTAAAAAGGGCACTATTACTTTGAATTTCCAATTGAATGAGCCTTTTTTGAAGTTTCTATGACAACGCCTTCTATAAAAACCTTATATGCCCCCAGGGCATAACTTAAAACCCTTGCCCTGAGGGTTGTGGGGGATTGTCCTCCTCAAAAATATGTTTTCTATCTGAAAATCAACTACGCTGAACAAAATGGCTATCTCAAAATGTTGATTGGATGTGTTTGGTGAAATGATTTGCGTAGGGGGGGGGGGGGGCTAGTTGCCCTCCAATTACTTTCGACTATTAAAAAGGGCACCATCCCTTTGAATTTCCAATCGAATGAAGCTTTTTTGAAGTTTCTACGACAACGCCTTCTATAAAAATCTTATATGCCCCCAGGGCATATCTTAAAACCCTTGCCCTGAAGGTTCTGGGGGAGTGTCCTCCTCAAAAACATATTTTCTATTTGGAAATCAACTACGCTGAACAAAATGGCTATCTCAAAATTTTGATTGGATGTGTTTGGTGAAATGATGGGCGTGGGTGGGGGGAAGAGGGCTAGTTACACTCTAATCACTTTCGACTATTAAAAAGGGCACTAGCCCTTTAATTTCCAATCGAATGAGCATGTTTTGAAGTTTCTACGACAACGCCTTCTATAAAAACCTTATATGCCCCCGGGGCATAACTTAAAACCCTTGCCATGAGGGTTGTGGGGGAGTATCCTCCTCAAAGTATATTTTCTATTTGGAAATCAACTACGCTGAACAAAATGGCTATCTCAAAATTGTGATTGGATGTGTTTGGGGAATGATGGGCGGGGGGGGGCTAGTTGCCCTTCAATCCCTTTCGACTATTAAAAAGGGCACTAGCTTTTTGAATTTCCAATCGAATAAGCCTTTTTTGAAGTTTCTACGACAATGCCTTCTATAAAAACCTTATATACCCCCAGGGCATAACTTAAAACCCTTGCCCTGAGGGTTGTGGGGAGTGTCCTCCTCAAAAATATATTTTCTATCTGGAAATCAACTACGCTGAACAAAATGGCTATCTCAAAATTTTGATTGGATGTGTTTGGGGAAATGATGGCCTGGGGGGGGAGGGGGGCTAGTTACACTCCAGTCTATTTCGATTATTAAAAAGGGCAGTAGCTTTTTAATTTCCAATCGAATGAGCTTGTTTTGAAGTTTCTACGACAACACCTACTATAAAAACCTTATATGCCCCCTGGGCATAACTTAAATTCCTTGGCCTGAGGGTTGTGGGGGAGTATCCTCCTCAAAAATTTATTTTCTATGTGGAAATCAACTACGCTGAACAAAATCGCTATCTTAAAATTTTGATTGGATGTGTTTGGGAGAATGATGGGCGTGGGGGGGCTAGTTGTCCTCCAATCATTTCCGACTATTAAAAAGGGCACTAGAACTCTCGATTTCCAATCAAATGATCCCCCTTTGAAGTTTCTACGACGACCCCTTCCATATGAAGTGCCTCTGGGAAAAAAATAAATAATAATAAATAATAAAACATTGGAGCCGTATGGCCTTTACTATAGGCAACGCTACAGCGTTTCCTCTGATATCCCCACAAGTTTGGGTCTAGCTTAAAGTATATTGCGACAAGATTCTATCCGGTCTAAAAAAAAAAGCTAAAGGAGTGATTGTTCCATTTTGCAGTCTTATGCTTAAGACTAGAATTTCTATATGGAAACCTGACCTGGATTTAAATGCTATAAAAATCGCGAAAAATTATGGCTCAGAATTTAGGTACCGTGTGGTCAAAGCACGCTGCCTGTTCGACAGTAAGAAAAAACGTAGTTAGAGCTTAAGCATTATCTTAGTAAAGCATTTTCGCAAAATTTGATTCACCTTCCACAACTGATCAGATCCTTAATGCTTTTCGGATGAAGTATTGTAGCATGATTTCAATACTGTATTACGAATTATGCGGCTCACTCTAAGCTTCACAAACATCAAAAACAATAAGAACAATAGGGAATTCTTTTCGTAAGACAGTGGAACTCTAATTTGAATAAATGAATATTCGGCCCTATGTCAAAGGGCCGTCCTCAGCAAAACAAAAATATATAAAAGAAGAAAGTCGTACAACAACATGCCACCAATAAAACTATTCTTTTAAACAGTCCCAGCAACCTCTCTTCGGCAGAGTTCAACCAGGACTTTAAAGTCCTCTAGAGTCCTGGTTGAACTTTGTTGAAGTTAGGATAATAATTACCTTTCCTGAATCAACTTCAAATGGCAAATTTTCTTCGTGGCCGTTTTTTGCTCTTTATTATGTTGCGGCAAATACCGCAAACACAATAAGTCCCAAAATGCCTTGAGTGAGCCCTTCAGCCTTCAAAATTAAAGTTTTTTCTGCAAAATACTTGTGAAGTTAAGCCTTTCCATAATTACTGGACTAACCAATTGTACAATGAAGTGCTTAGGGACAAAAAGAATCACGTAACCCATCTAGTTAAAAACCATTATGTGAATTTTCAGCTACTTACAAATTTTAGCCCAGATTTATGGCAGAACAACATTGGTTTAAAAGCCTTTAACTGGGGTGGATGAAAATTTAATACACAAAAGATGAAAAAATCGTTTCTACACTAATATTTTATTCAAAAAACTTTTTAAAAAGAGAGGAACCTTATAAAAGAAAAAGATACAATCTGGACACCTTGGTTTTTATAAATTTTGTTAAAAGTGACACAGTGACACTAAATATATGTTTTTAATAAAATAGATCGTGGACTATTTAGCTTCTAACCTGTTTTTCAACCAGTGACAGTGTAACAACACAAAAAATTGTTAGGCTTGAAGCTAAATTTTAAGTGGGAATCGACTTAGCTAATTGGCTATCTATGTAGAAGGTTGCGATCTAATTCTCGGAAGACAACCTATTACTGTATTTAGTCACTGACATATTTTAATAGCCATTAATCACGACTTCTCAAATTTTTGTTTTAGATATCATAATATGCCTGCATTCCCTGATGATATAATTTTAGGATTGATCATGGTCCGTTCTTAAACCCTGTTTACGAGCGCTAATCACATAGAAAATTACTTATTTTCGTTTTTTAATTCCAGAGAAGAGTAAGGATCTTTGGATGGAGATGCAGAATGATGATTGTATGAAGTACTTTTTGAAGCATAATAAGACACATTTAAACCCTAAGAGAAAACAGAAGGATGGAGAAATCCTTCAACAGGTAAAAACACTAGTTTCAATGGTACATTTTTCCTTTTTCATATAATTTATCTGCAAATTTTTACCAAATCATATTATTGACTTACGAATAAAGTAAACACAACACTTGATGCCTTTTTTTATGCTCTTCCAAATATAATAATTTTTTTGGTCAATATATACGAAATCATATTATTGAGTTAGGACTTAAGTGAATACACCATTCGATGCCTTTTTTTATGCTGATTACGAATATAATAATCATTCCTATCGGAAATTCAAATTTAAGCCATTTTTGAGCTCTTGAAAATGACAAAAAATAGGGTGTAAAAAGGCTAATATAGCGTGGAAAAAGGCTTAAAACCTTTGTTTTAAACTTACTGTTTCATAATAAATCCTTATTTTAATCCACAAGCACTGACTTTCCATGAGTAACAAGTATATAAGTTCCAAAAATTCATTTTCCAAATATTATGTATTTTTTTCTTCCTTAACGCCAAATGTTCAAGAATGCGTTTTCAACAAAACATCAAAAATATTAAACCTAACCAAACCTAACCTAACCTAATCCTTTAATATTTTTGATGGTTTGTCAAAAATGCATTCTTGAACATTCAGCGTTAAGGAAGAAAAAAATACATAATATTTGCAAAATGAATTCTTGGAACATATATACTTGTGATTATCCAACTTACTCATGGAAAGTCAGTGCTTATGGATTAAAATAAGTATTTATTATGAAACAGTAAGTTTAAAACAAAGGTTTTAAGCCTTTTTCCACACTATATTAGCCTTTTTACACCCTATTTTTTGTCATTTTCAAGAGCTCAAAAATGGCTTAAATTTGAATTTCCGATAGGAATGATTATTATATTCGTAATCAGCATAAAAAAAGGCATCGAATGGTGTATTCACTTTAGTCCTAACTCAATAATATGATTTCGTATATATTGACCATTTTTTTTGTCAAAAATGAATTTTACCCCCATCCCTATTTATACCAATTCAGGGTATATAGGCTATTTGCACTTTAGGGGGGTGGAAGTAAATTTTATTTCTGATGTAAATGAGAGGTAAGTTTAAACTTTCCCCTCACCCCCCTAATATGCAAATGTATACCCTGAATTGGCATATATAGGGGCGGGGGCTAAAATTCATTTCTGAAAAAAATGATTATTATATTTGTAAAGAGCATAAAAAAGGTGATATATTCACTTTATTCATAAGTCAATAATATGACTTGGTAAAAATTTACCAATTTATCTAGAAAGAAAGGGAATACATTAGGCATATTTGGTACATTTTATATTCTCTTTTCAAATATAATAATCACAGCTGGAAGAACCAAAAGGTAGCTTATATTGATTACCACACTTAAAAAGTGACCACTACTAGAAATTGGTTTAAAAAGTTGTTAAAAACATGGATATAAATTTAGGATCAGTACTGGTCACAAGGAGGCATGTTAAAAAAAACAATTCTTACTTCATAATTTGCAAAATTATCTTAGTTAACATATTATCTAAGGGGAGCACCTTTATCCTCACTATTTGGTAAATTTTTCATTATTCATATTATTCACTTATGAATAAAGTAAACATGCCAATGATGCCTTTTTTTATGCTCTTTCCAAATATAATAACATTTTTGTTGGAAATGAATTTTACCCCCATCCCTATATATACCAATTCAGGATATATAGGCTATTTGCATATTAGGGGGGTGGAAGTAAATTTTATTTCTGATGTAAATGAGAGGTAAGTTTAAACTTTCCCCTCACCCCCCTAATATGCAAATGCATACCCTGAATTGGCATATATAGGGGTGGGGGCTAAAATTCATTTCTGAAAAAAATGATTAGTATATTTGTAAAGAGCATAAAAAAGGTGATATATTCACTTTATTCATAAGTCAATAATATGACTTGGTAAAAATTTACCAATTTATCTAGAAAGAAAGTGAATACATTAGGCATATTTGATACATTTTATATTCTCTTTTCAAATATAATAATCACAGCTGGAAGAACCAAAAGGTAGCTTATATTGTTTACCACACTTAAAAAGTGACCACTACTAGAAATTGGTTTAAAAAGTTGTTAAAAACATGGATATAAATTTAGGATCAGTACTGGTCACAAGGAGGCATGTTAAAAAAACAATTCTTACTTCATAATTTGCAAAATTATTTTAGTTAACATATTATCTAAGGGGAGCACCTTTATCCTCACTATTTAGTAAATTTTTCATTATTCATATTATTCACTTATGAATAAAGTAAACATACCAATGATGCCTTTTTTTATGCTCTTTCCAAATATAATAATCATTTTTGTTGGAAATGAATTTTACCCCCATCCCTATATATACCAATTCAGGGTATATATTTGCACATTAGAGGGGTGAGAGGAAAGTTTAAACTTACCTCTCATTCACATCAGAAATAAAATTTACCCTTACCCCCTAATGTGCAAATATATACCCTGAATTGGTATATATAGGGGTGGGGGTAAAATTCATTTCCAACAAAAATGATTATTATATTTGGAAAGAGCATAAAAAAGGCATCAGTGGTATGTTCAGTAGGCATCAGTGGTATGATTTAAGGAGGTGTGAAGAGTGATGAAATTGCTGAAGATCTGGTAGCTGCAGCCAGACAACATAATAGTAAAATATTGTACTGGCATGTTAATAAATTGAGAGGGAATAGTCAATCTTGACTTGTCCTAGTAAAAGATAAGAACAGGACCACAATTAGTGATAAAGCAAGAGTTAAAGAGAGAGGGGCAGAAAATTTGAGAATGTGCTAAACCATGATAGAGCTACATGAGAAGATATAGAAAAGAATGAAAAAGTTTGTAACATCAGTTGCCAATCACATTTTCCAGGAGGGGGAAGGGGGTAGTAGACTATTTCTCTTTTGGAAGCAGTGTCTGAAACCATCTTAATGAGCTAGGCCTAACTTTTTCATTTGTCCATCTGGGGCACCTGTCCATGAAGGATGGGTGAATGTACACATATTGTAGCCTGTATTAGGCTACTATACACTACTTTTTCAGCTGTGCTACTATTTTTAGATAAGGATTCTTTGGATCAATATCTGCAGTAATCCCTCCTTTCAGTTGTGTACAAACATATGAATGGTTTTGAATTAGCTTAATTTGTTTTAGTCAAAGTACCTTTCACTGTCACATTTCAAGATGAAACCAACAGTATATCCAAAGCCACTTCTAAGACCTTATATGGGATTATGTTGTCAGACCTGTCAAAGTAATGGTAAGGTAAGTAAAGTTTATGTAGAATTTATTCTTCTTCTCTTCTTCGTTTTTCTGGCCATTGAAACTTGTGTGTGTGTGTGGGGGGAGGGGGTATGTTATAAGAAGTTTTTTTTTATCTGCATTTTTTCTTTAATAGTAAATGTAATAAAATGTAAAGATGAATTTTTTCAAAGATACAGTAACTTAATAGACTTCTGGGCTTGCAGATGGTATGACCCCATCATATTTTTGGCTATTTAATTTCATGTGTATAACATAAACATAAAAACTTATTGTGTGACATAGAACTAGCTAAGTTAGATTTGTTTTTGCTAAGTAATCAATATTATAATTTTCAAAATTTAGGATAATTCAGTTAGTAACCCTGATGTAACCTATCATAAAACAAGACACAATTTGACCTATGAATCGTAATTGGGACCCCCAACTCCATGACTGGTCCTTATTTAAGTTTTGACAGTAGGCCCACTTCCTAGTATCTATAAAGGTGTGTCCTTCAAAAATATACATGTGTTCAAACATGCATTTGTGACTTGACTCTCCTTCCATGAAACTATGGTGTTCCTGTAATTTTGACATCTTTCAGACCTTAATAGTCAGCTGATTCAGATTTTTTTTTTATTGTTGCTTCAGCCCCCCAAAAAAGAACACACCTACATTGTATAAAAAACTCAAGAGCCACATGAAAACAAAAGTCCTATGGGTTGCTGTATCTTCTAATCACCTTTTAACATACAGATTTTTAAAAAAATAAGACAGAAAAAAATTAATAATTTTTTCACAAACAACAAAAAGTTAAAAATTGCCTGGTCATAGCCTATCAACCTCTCCTCCTCCCTGCACATTATCCCAAAAACCCACAGATTTCAACCACCTTTTTCAATAAAAAAATTTCTTTAGCTTTCTTTTAAACAAATTTAGGTTACTGGCTGCTCTAATATTATCTGAGAGACTATTCCTCACTGAAAAAGCATTGTTTCTAATAGTGAAACCCAACCTTGTTGAGTGTTGGAGCCAGATGATCAACACTTCTAGTAGCATATTCATGGTAAGCAGAATTCCAGGAAAACAAATTCCAGATGTTCTCAGGGGATAACTTTTTTAAAAACAGAAATACAAAACTGATACCATATCTAATAGTGAATATATGAATGTATTTTTGTTTCAGTTTCTCTGTCTCAGTTCAGTCTGAAATATCTGACTTTTTTTTTTTTTTTTTTTTTTTTTTTTTTTTTTTTTTTTTTTTTTTTTTTTAGTTGGAATACTGGCTTTAGGCTTTTCACTGTGAAAGAGTTAAGAAAAACACCAAAAACAACTGTCCATATTTAGTAATAGCCTACCAAACATTAGTTAGCCCATGGAAAAATTGTTTCTATTTTGTATAGTTTAATGAGTCAAATTCTTTCTGAAGTTTGCTCCTTCCAAAATGCACACCTTCTTAAATAGCCTTACTACTTTTTTGAGAGAGAAAGAGGTTTTATTAAAAGAAATAAAACACACTAACAAAAAAACCTGAAGTGTATAAAACTTGTATGTGTAAACATCACCCTTTGCAAAACCCTACATACACAGTTCCTACCAGCCGTCCTTACCCCCCCCCCCCCCCCAAAGAAAACAAAACAGAAACAATTAATAAAAATAAAATAAATAAAAATGAAATAAACAAATATATTTTTAATAAATATTCACGACTCAACTGGATATTGAAGACACAAAATCAAAGATCACTCTTCTATTCTTTTTCCTTGTTGCCCTCCTAAAAAAAAAAAAAAAAAAAAAAAAAGAATATCACAATCACTTGAAAGAAAATTTGCTCAACAGGGATTAAGGTTCATACATAGACAAACAGTGTCCTCAGTTTACTGCAAAATTCATTTAGCTCAACAATTGTCATAACAGCCTGATGTAATGCTTCCCACACTGAGGGCCAACATGCCTTACAGAAAAAAATGGATTGCTTTGTGATAACCTGAGGTTGCCGAACTAGCAGCAATGCTCTAGTTGGGTAATTTTGAAAATTAACACCACTTATAAGCATTTCCCTAAAACACCCAAGTAATAACGCGCGTGTATATTTGAACATAAAAACAGAATTATACAATAAACCAGCAATTGGTAATATATTCATTTGATTATATCTATGTTGAAACTTCCTGAGGCAGAATATTTTCACCAAACTGTATTTTGTCAATCCAAGGGTAGTAATTGCTACTTCTCCCACACATTACAAAATGGGATTTGGTGTGGTTTAGCTGAGGTCTGTTAATCCTTATCCATTTTTCAATGTTTAACATGACAGTTTGAAGATTCTGTATAAGCATTTCCCTGGTTTTTAAAGCAACAACTAGATGCATGTCATCAGCAAAATAAGGCAAAATAGTTTACTATTTTACTACTTTTTAAATCGAAGGACAGTCATTTGATAGCATTTCTTAGGCCATCAATATATATAAGAAACAGTAGGGCTCCCAAAACAGACCCCTGGGGGACTCGAAATTCAACACTTTTAACTTAAGGTTTAATTTCACCAGCACTGACAAACTGTTTTCGACCTTGAAGAAAAGATTCCAGTAGAGAAATAAACACACCACATAAACCACAATTCCTCAGTTTCACCCATAAGGATTCCATAGTCCACTACATCAAAGGCTTTCACGATGTCCAAAAAAAACCAGATGCAGCTTTCCACCCTTGGTCCAGAGAATTGTTCACAAAAATCACGAGAAAAAGAACAGCTTGATCTGTTGACATTGCTTTTCGGAATCCAAACTGAGTTCTACTAATATACTTTTTATTCTCAAGAAAATCAACCATCCTACCAGTAATCAATTTTTCAAAAACTACATAAAACATAAATTTAATTAAACATAAAACTCAAATTCTGGTTCTTTTTGGTTTGCTATTCAGGATGCCATTTTCTGCTGTAGCAGACATCTATCAAGTAAAAATTTATTTCATGGTACATTTTAAAGATGATTTTATCCCTTGGTAGGAGGGGGTGACAACAAAAAATATTTTTAGACCATAATAGCTTATTTCTGGTCCTTTAGGCTGATCCTGGTCAGGAGAGGGACATCGCTATTACTACTCGTGAGTGTGTGTAGGTATAATATAGTAGGCTGTTTAATTTACGAGATAGTATTAAAACTAGGATGCATTTTTTATTGTTTTCATGGTAGAATTCACCTTCTATAAATTGTATTTTTGGAAGGGACATTTTTTCTAAGCAGCTTGCCGTTTACCACTCTTTAAATTTATTAAATGAAATGAGTCCTTTTTCTGTATATCATGCATAAAAAGTGATTAAAGATTGAAAAGAGTGAAAACTACTTGCTTACATAAGGACATTATTTGTGAGCTGGAAAGCAAAGCTGACTCAGCTTTACAGTGTGTATTTCCATTGAATTTTTTTTGAATCGGATTAAACTTTATTAAAAAAAATAAAAAAAACAACACATTTTAATCATTTGACAAGTTGCCATTCAAGAAGAAACAAAGCTCTGAGGAAGAACGACTACAACAACCAATATCAATAATTTCATCTAAATAATAACAAGTAAAATAAATATCAGAAATCAATCTCTCTCGTCAAAAAACAAGAATTATAAATATATTAAAATAAATAAAAACAACAAAGACTAGACAAACTATGGCTCCTCATCTTCCCCTCCCAATAAATACTTCTTTAATCTTTTCTTAAATTGCTGTAGATGTTCAGCCGCCTTAATACTCGCCGGAAGCACATTCCAAACGCTTGGTCCCAAATAGTGAATCGTAAATCCTGCCCGAGTCTTGTGCCTATGCTCAATCACAAGATTATTCACATTTCTAGTACTATACTCATGTAAGCAACTATTACCCTTACAAAAATGAGAAAACATATCTGGGTATATATCATTCAGACATTGATATAAAAAAATTGCAGCCTGATAATTCCTGAGCTGTCCAACATTCATCACTCTTAAATTTCTATAGCACATTGCTGTATCATTAAAAAATTTCACATATTCTCCAATTATCCTAATCACTTTATTCTGTAAATTTGGATACGTTTATAAACTAGAGTAGAAATTACTTGCCCATAAAACACAACCATATAAAATATAAGGACTAACTATTGCATGATATAATAGAAGTAAAATTTTATTTGGAAGACAATTTTTCAACCGACAAATAACTCCAAGTCCTCTAGCCACTTTAGTAGAAACTAAATCGCTGTGCTGTTTCCAAGATAAATTATCCACATCCACATAAAAACCAAGGTATCGCACACAATTTACCTGATTCAATGGCTCTCCACTCAATAAAATTTTTCCACCAAGATCAATCAGTGTTCCCACTCTACTATACACCATAAAATTAGTTTTACTCACATTTACTGATAAAAGACTAAGACTAGTGAATACATGAAGTTGAGCCATTACACTATTAACCTTTTTTATTAGAGATTCAACACAACGACTAGAAAAAGTAAGAGCAATATCATCTGCAAACGAAGTAAGGCAAGCACCCGGCAGGTAGAATTTCATCATATCAACATAATAAGATAAAGCAGTGGGCCTAGAACAGAACCCTGCGGAACACCACTTTTCATAAAATACTAACCAGAAATAGCATCAAAGCATTTAATATCACTCTAACATATAAAGAAATAGCATTTAATATAACTCTAACAGACCTTCCAGTCAAAAAAAAAAACTTTCAAACCACTTCAGATATAAATCTCTGATGCCCAAATATTCTAATCTATGTAATAAAATATTAAAAATCTATTGTATCAAATACCTTTTTAAAATACCCAAATACTGTAAGAGCAAGTTAACCTTTTTCAAGATGAGTGTTAACTAAATCCGACAAGTCCTCTTTTTGTCAAAAAATCATACAAAAAACGGTGCACAATTTTCTCCGTTATCTTAGAGTAGAATGGTAGGATTGAAATGGGTCTTCAGTTCTGTATGTTCGACTTCACACCTGCTTTATACAGTGGGATTACTTTCGCTTCTTTTAAGGCGTCTGGGAATGTTCCAGTTTGTAGTGAGACGTTTGTGATATGAAGCAAACAGGGTAGAAGGTAAGTCATAACTGCTCTGAATGCACGAAGATTCAATCCGTCAATGCCAGTTGAGATAGATTTAATTGACTTGACCACCTTTTCTAATTTATCATTAGTACATGGGTCAAATTGGAAATTCAGGCCCTCTTCTCTATTGTCACAAAATTCATCCCTCTGAAACTGATCCTTATGTAAACCACCTATGTGCTGTATAGTTACCCCAATCTCTGAAAAATACTTACCAAACTGATCTGCAATTGCATGTTTGTCTCTAATTTCCAAACCACCAATTTCAAGTGCATGAAGTTCAGAATTTTTCTTACTTCCCATAATCTCATTAATAACTTCCCATGTTCCTTTGATGTTACCATGATTCTCAAGTAAGTTTGGCTCATAATAAAGTCTCTTAGCTTTACTTCTCAGATAGTTCACTTTATTTCTTTATAGTCTGAATAACTCAAAATCCTCATCATTTTCTGAATTCAGCTATTGTTCATACAAAGAATTCCGATTCTCAATCTCATTTAAAATATCTTTATTTATCCATGGTTTACGTGGTTCTTGTTTTTTTCCGCTTCAATGTTCTAACTGGGCATGTTCTATCAAAAATTGGTTGGACAATAGAACTCATTATATCAAAAGCCTGTGACGCATCACCTTCGATTTCAAAAACTGGCTGCCAACTGAGACAGCTCAACTCCTCTGCAAACTTTTCCAAATTCTCTTTTTTCAGCTGTCGCACTTTATTTCTTTTTGTTGTATATATTTTTTCTTTACGCAAGTAATCTTTCCAACAAGCGGTAAATGGTCCGAACATGGGTAAATTATAACATCACCGTAACTATGATTCATGTACTTCAAACTCACAAAGATATTATCAATTAATGTAGCAAAATGATTAGAAATCCTCGTAGGTAAACTCACCAAAGGTTAAAGATCATATGAAATCATAAAATTAAAACAATCAAAATTATCTGCTCTGACTAAAAGGTTAAAATTAAAATCTCCCATACAAATAAAATCTAATCCTGTAGCTGACATTTTAGTTCTTGGACTTTGATTTTTTTTTTTTTGTGTTAAATTTTTACTGACCTTTTTTATGCTTGATTGGTGTTTCTTTTCTTGCTGTATTATTTGTTTCTTTTTTTGATTTTTCTGTTTCTTTTCAACATATGAAGCGAATTCGGCTCTATTAGACCTTTTGATAGCCTTTGGAAAATAAATATTATCTAATCTCCCCTCATCAGTTCCTCAAAACCATTAGGAAACTCCTCCAAGCGAGCACTAGGTGGCCTATATACCACAGCAACTAACAGCTTCTTATTATTCATTACTAAGTCCAAAAAAAACTTTCCATCTTACCTTCAATCCAAATTATTTAATCATTCCTTATCTTAAAACTCAAATTCATCCTTACCTAAAACCCAAGGCCACCACGATTCATTGTAGCCTGAGACATTACTTCTAGCTGGTAACCTGGAAAAGAATAAGCCGAGAGAGACTGATCCTTACTCAAGAACGTTTTATAAATTCCAATTATATCAAGTTCACAATGCGAATCCTAAATCAACTGTAAAATATCCAAATAACCAGTCGTAACGTGGCAATTCCATGTGCAAACATGAAGCATTCGTTCATCTTTATCTGAACTACAACCATTCTTTGATGGCCTGACAAACGCACTTTGCCTTAGAGTTTTAAACTGATTAGGCATAGAATCATCACGTCCAACAGGAATTTCAACATGATTCTCCATCAGGAACTGATTTTCTATATATTTTTCCAATGCATTATTTGAATCATTATCCATCATGGATTCTAATTACTATTCAACACACCAACAGACACGAACAAAGAAAATACAGCAACAATAATAATAATAATAATAATAAAACAACAGCAAAACATATACGCAAGAAAAAGAAAAAAAAGAAGAAAAGAAGACACTAAGGTAGAGGGGGGGTATATGAAAATATCGAAAAGACATATCTAATACAATTAACAAATAAACACTCAATTAACATTTCACAATGTGTTAGCAAGTGACTTCACTCTTTTTGGGTTCATGTCGCCTTGCTGGTGCATAAAAATGCGCCCACGATCTGACCGAACATTTTTTTATACCATAACATTCACGTGCACCGTCTTGGATTGACTTTTTCTTTTTTGTCAGGTATTCACTAACGAAAATTCCTGATTTAGCCAGCTTTGACTTTGCTCTAAATATACCATAAGCAATTTATTTATTCACGAACTTCACAAGGACAGGAGCCACAGTGTTAATAGAATTGCTTGGGGCAGTGGGGTTTATAAGCCTGAATCTGGTAGCCTTAAATACTTGAGACTGAGTTATAGTTGACAGGCCCATCTTGTTCACAATAGTATCAAATACAGCCACATTTAACTCAACTCCTGGTGTTTGCTTTAGTCCAGAAAATACTAATGAATCCAGCAGGTTCTCCCGCTCGAAATCGTCCAGCTTTTCTTCAAGTTTTTCAACACGAAATTCAAGAGATTCAATTTGCCCTTTAAGGCCTACTAGGACTTTTTCAGTTTCCTTAAATTTACCACTGTATTCTAGTGTGATTGAATCATAAATCTCTGTCACAATAAGCTGAAAATTTTTAGTGTCCTCAGACTGAGTAATTGTTGACGCGCCATCATTTGGTCCCCTAAATTTCTCCATTACTTTTTTCTGAGTGTCCTGCATCAAATTTGGTTTAATTTTCTCTACTTCTGCTTGAGTAGAGTCAAGCTGATTACAGGTAATCGAAGTGTCTAAGCCTACAGAAACTGCACTTCCTTCTGTATTTCCACTTTTCTCGTTGCCCTTTTTAAGAACTCAATGTAAATATGTGGATGATTTTCATATTCACGGAAAGCATTCTTTACTCCTTTTGCACTTTTTTTAGAGGCAACGGGATAATTTTCAGTAAAATCCAGCAGGTTTGCCTTGATAACACTCTGTAGGTCTTGGGACCCATAGCAAAAACCAGTGTATCGAAAAGTTTTTTTCAGATTGGTTAATCAGTTTGACCACGCAAACCGGCCATAGCGGGTAATCCTGGAAATGAGCAAATGCCAAATCCCCTTTTTTATATTTTGCCATATTCAATATAAATTCTGAGTCCTCAAACAAATGATAATAATAAGAGAAGAAGACTTATCTTTATTGGGGCAGGCCAGCAGTATGCGTTGGTAATTTGGGCTAGGTGGCCCAGTGGAGCTTTATTCTCCTCCGTACTCTAATAATTCAATCACTATGCTCATAATAACAAACATCCAATTATCCAAACTAAGTTAAACAGCCAGTTTCAACAGTTCACTCCGTAACAACGAAATTAATTCAATCAGCAAGCTCAGATCATCAAGATTGTGGAAATATAATCCTATTATTTGAGAATGTTCACACCTTGAAAACTAGTGCCACGATCGGAAAATCACCCCCTTCGTAAGGCGACAAGAACTGGCTAGACTTGGAAAAAAAACCCAGCCCATAAGTGGAATGTGCTTCTGTCCATTCAATATATTCAAATATATTAGTATGTAATATAAAATGTTGTCTATCAAAGCATTTTGGATAGTTAGATGTCATTTGGTAGTAGACTGAACATACGCGCCACGTTTAAATTTATAAATTTTTTACAAGATTGAGTAAAAGAGTTCACACTATTCAAAATTCTCGTAAAATTTTGGAGTATGTATATCAAACATATTCTTTACAACAGATAAATTTATTTCCCCCTTTTTAGTCCATTTGTAAAACTTGGTTTTTCAAAGTTTTTTTTTCGTAAAGTATCTATTATATATTGATAATATAGATTTTTTCTAACTTTATTTAATTTGATTGTGGATTTTTCAGGGACTATTTATGGATGAAAAAACGTTACAACTGGGATTGACAGATATTCTTCAAGTTAGAACGCAGTTTGGGCCATTTTGGAAACGAACATTTTGCCATTTGCTTTGGGTTGCCTCTCTTCAGCCAGTCACCCACTATCCAAATGTTGTTAATCAGTAATTTAAATTAGTAGGGAAACTCACGTGTTCAGATTTACTAATTGTGACTCACTATAGACTATTTTGTAGCAGAGCATTACGTGATTTGTTTTTTGGTTACTTTTGTTCAACTGGTCGCTCACTATGTAATTGCTGTTAATCATATAATCAAGTTTGATATGGCTAGTTTAATTGTTCTCATTTACTAACCATGGCTTACTATGTAACATTTCGAAAAAAGGTATTTTGCTATTTAGTTTTGGATAGTTTCTCTTCAGCCAGTCACCCACTGTCCAAATGTTGTTGATAAGATAGTTCACTTTGATAAGTTACTTATTCTGACTGACTAAGCATAGTTAATTAACTACAGACCATTTTGGAAAGAACAATTTTTCCATTTGTTCTGGATTGTCTCATTCTAATGAGGTACATCAGCTTAATTCGGCTAGCTATCTTGTCCTGATTTACTAACTACAAATTATGGCTAACCAACTTTGGATTATTATGGGCCCACTTTGCGCTCTCCAGTCATACAGATTAAAAAAAAAAAAAATTGTATGACTCTGAAATATAAGGTCTGGAATACCAACTTGTTCGATAAAGTTTTTCTGTGAAGAAAGATTTATCTTAAATAAGAGACTATACCTATGAGACTTAAGTTGTCGTGTCGAAAGTTTAACTTTTGTGATCTCTTTCGTTCTTAGTTAAATAGTTTTTGAAATCCTGATCCCAAATGCCATGTGGGGTTTGTGGTGACATTTGGGGGTCTGAAGCTGCGTTAGACTTCCCTCCAGTCAGTTTTGAGTCGTAAGAACAAACTAGGACTCAGCTTTTGCGACTATCTGAACTCTTTGGATCTTTCTATAATCTTCCAGTGCAGCAAAAAGCCCATTCTGCGGGCTTTTTGCTACTTCTCTTTTATCGCTTTGCTTGCTAGGATTGGTAGCTCATGTCGTTGGTTCTTTGATCCATGTTATCATGACGTCACAATTTTTTTTTTATTTCTTGCTTTACTTCCTAGGATCAGCTGCCGGGCTGCCGGCCCTCCCATAATTTAACAATGACACTGTTCCAGGTTGAGTTTTTCTTTAATTTCTTTATTCAGTATATTTTATTCAGGATTTTTATCCTCAGAGGTTATTCTCATAGTTTCAAGATTATTCTGAATTTTTTTTTTCGTTTCTAGCTTATGCAATGACTATATCTTTACTGTTTCTTGTTCAAATCTATTATCTGTGACTAATTTGCAATTAATAATTTCGAAAGAAATGCTATGTTATGCACTTAGCTTAGTGTTGTGGCAATCAGGCATTTCCACCTCATCCACTATCCAGCATCTGTCACACTCAGTTGCTAGCTGGTTTCCCAAAGGTACCCAGCGGGTTTTTCAACTGTGACCAAAGCTCCTGAAGTGATGAATTAACTTGAGATCTGAAAGTCAGGTTTCATAACTTTTTATTCTGTTCTCTTTGGCGTCACTACTGAGAGCAAACTGAGACTTTTTTAGGGATGTAGTCGGGTGGTTTTGGTGAAACATAGCCTAGATTATTTTTAACGCTGCTTTTGATACAGGGAAGCTCTTTGACTGCTTCAGTGTTTTCACTTGTGTTTCTAGAGATGATAAATCTATATTAACTCAACATAAATCTGGTAATTCAGCTTTTTTCTCTCCTTACTCTCCCCTTTCTGTTTGAATTTGTCCCCAGGAGAAAAAAACTAATTGGGAATTGTAACTAATTTTTTGGTTTTAGAAACTAACACGGCATTCTCGTTGATCGTATTTCACTTTATGCTGTGCTACAGTGCTACTACTTATTCTATAAACTAGCTCATTTCTAACGTTGCTTTTGTTGCGAAGTTTACTGCCTCTTTTAGCACCGCCTCTTTGACGAATATCTGTATTTTACACTAGGTCATGAAGATAATTCGGTGGCCTTTTTAGGAATGAATTGCCATGGTTAGTGATACATTTTGGTGGCATGACAAATGTATATGTTGCCACTACTTCAAAAGAATAAAATTGGTAAAATGGCGACTTTTTTGGCTACAACTGGCATGACTACTGCGGATGCGAAGATGATATGTATATATATATATATATATATATATATATATATATATATATATATTATATATATATATATATATATATATATATATATATATATATATATATATGTATATATATATATATATATATATATATATATATATATATATATATATATATATATATATATATATATATGTATATATATATATATATTATATATATATAATATATATATATATATATATATATATATATATATATATATATATATATATATATATATATATATATATATATATATATATATTATATATATATATATATTATATATATATATATATATATATATATATACTGTGTTTGGCATTTACCCCCCCCCCCCTCCCACGGAAAATACCCCCCCCCCCTCGTAAAATACCCCCCTCCCCCTTCCGCGGAAAATACCCCCCCCCCCCCCTTCTTACATTTGTACTACTGACCTCTGTTCTCGTTTATTTCATTTTTATGCTATTGTGGTCTTGCAAGGAAATTTCTACCTTAATCCCTTAATTTTTCCTTCTCATTTTGCAGATAGGCGGCTTCATTAGAAGTTTGCACCATTGAGAAACAACGTGCCCACAAAGAGGGCACGTGGGTTTGCACCATTGAAGAAACAACGTTTGCTCAATGGTGCAAGTTTGCACCATTGAGAAACAACGTGCCCACAAAGTGGGATCCTGTGGGTAGTTTTTTAAAAAAACTACCCACAGGATCAGACATGTACACAAAAGGGAGGAAAGGCTGGGGGAAGATGAGCTTTGGCTCATATATATATATATATATATATATATATATATATATATAATATATATATATATATATATATATATATATATATATATATATATATATATATATATATATATATATATATATATATATATATATATATATATATTATATATATATATATATATATATATATATATATATATATCCGGCACTGGTATCCGGGATCATTGCTTTTCGTGAGGCGAAAATAATTTCAATGATTTAAAGAACATGAAAATTGGAACTTGGAATGTTACGACATTAAAAAATGACTATTGTATCGACATTTTGACTGACGAATTCAGACGATTCGAACTGGATTTATTAGGAGTTTTCAGAAACTCATATCCCAGGGGTAGGAAGCATGAAATTAGGTGATATAGAATTTGTTTACTCAGGCAGGAAGGATGGGGTACATTGACAGGGAGTAGGGCTCATGATGAATAAGGAAGCTGCTAAGTCTTGTTTAGGCTGGGAAGGTATTAATAATAGAATACTAATTGCCCATTTTATGACTAGAAAGTTCAGGTATCAGTTATAGTAGTATACGCCCCTGTAGAACCGACTGATGGAGATACTAGTGACTCAGATGGATTTTACTTACAGTTACAGGAGCAAATAGACAAGGTCCCAGGTAGAAATATGATGTTATTACTGGGAGATTTTAACGCCCAGGTTGGTAGAAATAAGGATAGATGGTATCCCAGCTTAGGTAAATTTGGTGTAGGAAAGAAAACAGTAATGGATACAGACTTTTGCAATTTTGTAGGTATAACAATCTAGTTATAACCAATACGGTGTTTGGTCATAAAATGGCTCATAAGCTAACATGGTATTCACGTGATGGTAAGACAGCAAACCTTATTGATTATGTTATAGTAAACCGAAGACTGGCAGGATCAATAAAAGATACTAGGGTATATAGGAGCGCTGTTATTGATGTTAAAAGTAAAGATCACCATCTAGTAGTGTCAAGGGTTAATTTAAAGCTGAAATATCGGAAGGGTAATTACCTTGGAAGTTATGATGTTAGTAGACTCCAGGATGAGAATTTGAGAGAAACTTTCCAGGAACAGTTGAATACTAAACTTGAGAGTTTAAAATTTGATAATGTGGAAGATGGTTGGAATAATTTTAGAAAAATAATTTGTGAAGTTGCTGAAGGTATATTAGGGAAGAAAGCTATAACTGCAGCTAAGAATATTAGTGAAAAAGCTTTATGTTTAATAGAAAGGAGAAAGGACTTGTACAAGAATTATCTGAGTGATAGATCGCATGAAAACAAGAGAAATGTAAGGAAAGTGGAGAAAGCATTGAAATATGAACTAAGGAGGTGTGAAGTGGAGGCCATGGATAAAATTGCCGAGGATTTAGAAGATGCAGCTAGACGGCATAATAGTAAAATATTGTACTGGCACGTTAACAAATTGAGAGGTAGTAGTCAATCCGGACTTGTCCCAGTTAAAGATAGGAATGGGGTGGCAATTAGCGATAAGGAAAAAGCTAAAGCGAGATGGGCCGAACATTTTGAGAACTTGCTTAACCGAGATAGAGTTGCAGGAAAAAATATAGAGGAAAATGAAAAAGTTTGTGATACCTTGGATGTGAAGGAAGATTTGTTTTGTGAGGAGGAATTAGCAACAGTACTAAAAGGATTAAAAAAAGGCTCCAGGTTCTGATAGGGTGGTAAATGAGTTATATATATATATATATATATATATATATATATATATATATATATATATATATAATATATATATATATTATATATATATATATATATATATATATATATATATATATATATATATATATATATATCTATATATATATATATACATATATATATATATATATATATATATATATATATATTATATATATTTAAACAAAAGCATCTTTTCAGTAGTTAGCATAAAGTAGCCTATAACTTTTTCTTCTAATTTTTTAGTGGCGTCAATTCACGAAAATTTAGGAGGGGGATGTATTTTAACCCGTTTTTATCTCAATATCTAGGCGGGTTGACAAGTTTGTCGTTTTTGTTTATTTCTTCAATCAAAAGGGCGAAAAATCAAGGAAACACAGGCTACTCTCCTGTCCGCTTAATTGACGCCACTGAATCTTTTGAATTGCTGAAGATATTAACTAAATTGGGCATTAATATAAATTAAATTGCTAGAGGCAGTATTGTTTCAGTGTAATTTGATAGCTAAATGACAGGGCTGATCAAAAGTAGCGAACATATACATAACCTCGAAATCTTCTCAGTCAAAATTGTATGAACAACTAAGGATATAAAACGAAACGGCTTTTTTCCCCAGTTCAGTGATTTTTGTAGGGAAAAGATAAATCCTAAGTCCTATTAATTTTTAAAAATCCTTCACAACGATCATTTTCATCTTCTTCTTGTTCGGTTTTTCATGGAGACGCTTTTGCATAATCTCATCACCAAAATAAATTTTCGGTAATGCTCATCTGTTTTCCAAAAAAGAGCGTTTCCTTATCATTATTACGAAAGTTTGCCTTCAGCAAACTAGACATTTAGGTATGGTGGCATATCTTTTTATTTATAGTAAACGTAGTATACTTCATATGTATTGTATTTTTTGCTTATTCACTATTTTTATTTATTGCTTATTCTTTATCTTCTATATCTATGATTGCTTGTCCTTTCATTCATTAACATAGTATATTTAATAATCTATCGGATTTCTTGTTTATTCTTTTAACTTTAACTATGATGGTGTATCTTTTTATATAGTAAAGATACTATACTTTATAATTTGGTGGACTTCTTGTTTATTATCTATTTTTGAATAATCCTGTTTGGGAAAGAAATTTTTACAATTTTTCCTTTTCTAATTACACAGTTGGCTGTCTCCATCTTCTTCTACGTGTTTGGTATGCTGAGACTGTTTTCATATGAAGAGACTATTTTCAGTCATTCTGTCATTAGGGGGTTTTGGGACTGAAACTCATGACAAAGAATTTCGACAACTGATGTAACAAATATTTATTAAAAAAGGGTATTATCAATAGTCGAAATCTTTGGGAATAAAAAATGACGAATTTTAACCCTATTATTACCAAGTCCCATGGGCCCTTCTTTAATCCTTCTGAATGTAAGTTTAATATATCCACTTCTTAATATTTTGTATTTAGCTTATGTTTTTAAAGAATATAAACCAGTGTTGCACATAATAACAAAATTGAATGTTTTTCTAAAACTGTGTTACACATTTTTGAAAATTTATGCATAAGAAAAAAAAAATGAATGTAAGCCCTAATATTTTCAAATTCTATGGAATTTTTCAAAGGTAGGTCCTATCTTTAATTAATCTATTAATTCAGATTGGATTTTTTTGTATTTAAATCATTAGCGACACGCGCTTCAAATCAGTCCGATGTACATGATGAAGAAATTTTAAGTTTGTATAGATATTTTGGAAAACGATTGAAACTCTAAGTACAAAAAATGTCGATATTGTCTGAGAATTTTTCTCCGGTTCAACAAAGTCTCACGCATCTGGATCTGGTGCTGCATTGAAAAGTTGCTTTATCTAAAAATATTTGTTATAACTACCGGGGGTTGTACAAACTAAATTTTTAGGAAACAGTTGTGAAGCGAGGACTTAATGTAACAATTTTTCGATATAAAGAATTATATAGGTAAAATCTGTTTCTATTTCAAGCAAAACCGTATACAGGAGTTTTTTTTATGGGGAGGGGGGAGGGCTTAGAAAAAATAAAAAAAAAGCCTCACAAGTTTGTTTACATGCATTTTGTTACTTTTTTACGAGTCGCAAAAAAGACTAGGAAGCGGGGGGATCAAACACGCTATCTTCCCCCAGGATATGGCCTTGATCTCAGGGGCTCTTCCCTCTGGGTACATGTTTGATTGGTTAATTCAACTAGGAATATTTTGTATTTAGGTAATGAATGACACGCGGGTTGAATCTGCAGTAGAAGGAACTGCTCAATTAAGTTTACAGAAGAATGAAAATGGGTCCAATGTACCTGATGAAGGAACCTACAAGTCTTTGCTAGAGTCTAATCGAAGAAGGGTCATGGGATACTTCAAAAGATGGCAGGAACTGTATCAGGACCCGTTATAAGGTAATAAGAAGGGTTATGTTAGCTATTTAGAAGTCATTAATATTTGAAACCAGGAAACTCTGTCAAATTTACAAACCCAAGCTTTCTTGAATTTGAATTGTAAGTAATGAGCGATAAAAATTCTCTTTTGTAAGTGAGACTCTAAAAAATATACTCTAGTAAGCGACACTCCAAATTACATTTTATCGTATTTTACACTAAGAAGGTTGGTATGGATGTGTTTTTTATTTTAATGTTTTCAAGGGCAATCATATTGGAACTGTGACCTTGAAAAATCTGAAAAAGCATCACTTAAAGTAGAAATTTTTAGACTTAGGCCTGCCAAGTCTACCGTCGTTGGGCATTTGCCACTATTACTAACCCATATGAAGGTTGTCAAAAACAAAATTTCCTCATAGCTAAAAGACTTCAGTCTGACACTTCTTCTTCAAGAGCTGTCTAGTACCCCTCAAGGACTTTGCATACGAAAAAGGCAATTCCAGAAATTGCCTCCTGTGCGTTCTATGAAGACAAAAATTAAAGTATTTTCAGAATATGGATGAGGCCCAGAGGTATTTCTTGAGTGTGACAACGCATGCATCAAAAAGATTAATTAAAATAGCTCTAGAACACAATGTTTTCTTTTGAGGGAGGCCTAGGAATCACAGCTTCACAATATTTTCTTTTGAGTGAGGCCTAGAAATCACAGCTTCACAATGTTTTCTTTTGAGTGAGGCGTGTACTTCACAGGGTGATTGTCTTCCCTATCACCAAAACTATGTGGAGGTCAATGAAAACGAATAAGTTCCTCTCAGCTACAAGACTTCAGCTCTACTTATCTGCATCAAGAGGGATTTTGTAGCCGTCAAGTACTTTGTGTATGTATAAGCTTATTCTAGAGATTGGTTCATTTGCGTTTCTTGAAGGTAGAGATTGAATTACTTTCACCATGTAGGTCCCAGAGACATTTTTAGAGTCTGATGCCATATGGGATCACGTACATAAAAATGTTCTGTTGAATAAAGTTTGATCTCCACAGCTATATAGGAGTCAATGAAAAAAAAATCTCACAGATTCAAGACTTCAGCTTTACTTTTATGCTTCTAGAGGGGTTTTGTAGCCGTCAAGTAGTCTGTGTATGTATAAGCTTATTCCAGAGATTGGTTCATTTGCGGTGCTTCAAGATAGAGATTGAAATACTTTCATCATGTAGATGACGACCAGAGGTATTTCTTGAGCGTGATGCCATATGGCATCACATACATAAAAATTTTTAATTGAATTCGGTTCTAGAAATAAAAATCTTTGTTCTTATGAGGTCTATGGATCCTCTTTTTCACAGTTTCGTAGTTTGAGGGTTTTTCCTCCTCACTAACCCTATTTGGAGGCCAACAAAATTCAAAATTTTCTCAGACCTATAATATTACAACTTGACCCGGCGTAAGCACTTTAGTAGTCAAGAATCATCGTTTATCCAATACATACATTACCACATGACACTTTTGCTTTAAAGCACAAGTTTAAAAACTGTTAACACGTGCAAAGTTTCTACTTTTAATGTTGATTCCCAGTATGTAACTCTAGAGAAGTTTTGTATTTTAACTTATTTTTCTGATATTCAAATGGTGAAGCTGGAGCAAAATAACGTGAAATGTCCTCTGGGGCTATGAAACTTAGGTGCTATTTAGAATGTATCAGGGTTGTATTTTATTTTGGAAAAGAAAATATACACAAGCATGTGTATTCCCGCTCCATTAAGAATGATTGTGTTGTTGTCAGCATCTGAAATCTCAATTCTCAAACAGCTTTTTCAAGATCAGATTAATAGGGTCTGCCGAAGGTAACGCCATTTCCGAAACCTATGGTTCTTAAGTCTGGATTTGTGTATCATCAAAACATTCCAGCATTCCATAATTTTTAAAAAAGTTTTTTTTGCATTCCATAATAAAACATTCCATAATTTGTTGTATAGTTTCAGAAAAGGCTAGACCCTTCCCTCCCCAAAAAACAAAGGGGCTAGATCCTTATGAAAATTACAACAACAAATCCAGAATGTTAGAAAACCCGAGAACGGAAGCTATGGCTCTCTGCCTAAGAAAATATGGGATGTCCTATTATTCTCGTATAATTTTCTGAAAAATAATTTTTTCTTTCAGAAGCAAATATATAGAATCTACAGTTCGGCAAATTTATAAAGACCTAGTTTAGTGAAAGTTTTGAGTTTTAGTGCTGTTTTAAATTAACAAGAGATCTTCTAAAACAAACATCAGGTCCAAATTTTGAGTTTTCTGGGGAATATTTATCATATTGGCGAATCTTGATGAAAGAGAATTTACCCTCTAGCCTACCTTGACTTGAAAGACTATAATTTGGTTTAATTCATATGGATAATGGCCAAGAATTTACAGTCCCTCTTCTTATTGCTGGAAAAACTGTTGGAACTAATATTATATTGATATGCTTGCGTGTACTAAGGGAAAGGGGCACTCCCTAAAATCTGTCCGAAGGACCCTTTCCGCTTAGAAAATTGTGACCTAAAGATGCACTATTTTGATCGTCCTTATTAATAAAAAAGGCATTAGTAAGGGCATACCTGCGCACACGTGAGGATAGTAGGATTCTCCATCCTCGATATAGGTCAGAAAGACATTCCCTGGAAAAAATTGGGATATAGTCAGATAAAAATCATTATAGTCTGATTTGACCCCCCCCCCCTCCCATTCCTACTCGAAAATATATAACCCTTTGTGTTAACTTTAGACACACTGCAAGAATAGGAATGAAAAGTGTTGTTGCATTCACACTAGAACTGAGGGGATAAATTAGTACTGGATGTGCTATAGACTGGTGATGTTTACCCAATTGCTACATTTCCTGTAATATGCTAAGCTTCAGTAAAGCAAAAGCGATTTCGACGTTTTGAAACCACTAAATGTCTCTGTTCTCATTATACTAGTTCAAAGGGTTAATTCATGTATCTGTTTATTTGTTGTTGTTTTTTTGTTGTTTCTGTCCGTTCAGTAGGGTACATCTGTGCAAGTGTGGGTCTAATGTTTATCCATTTTTACATGTTTCTATAATTAGTAATGAATAAATGAAGGCAAGTGACGGTCAGTGTCCTTATACATTGTCGTAACAAGAATAAATTGCTATACAAATACTTTATGATACGTATACTTACAAATACTATATAAAAAAACTTAATAAATGAATAATTAATACATATTTTTATAAATGCGTATACCTTGTCGTATACTGTGTCCACACATTAAGGTACCTGCCTGACACGAGCTCTGCAGGTAGGGTCTCCAACCCCCTGTAAATCTGACTATAGTGAAGGTGCAACGCACCCCCATTTAACCTTCAGCTTAGAAATAAACGTTGTCATATTTTAAACATATTGTATAGTCCAACTTTTATTTCTTTCCAGATTTGTTTCATATGCTCTTCACAAAACATTGCGTCATCTTGTTTCTTCCGTGCGGGTCCATAAAGGTCAGATTGAAGTTTTGAAGCGAGCTGAGGCGACTGGAAAACCAATTATCTACCTCCCATTGCACAAGTCACATTTGGATTATATCCTTCTCACTTTTGTGCTCTATGACCATAATATCAGAGTTCCTTTGATAGCAGCTGGAGATAACCTAAGATTGCCGATTGTGGGGTAAGTTTTGGCACATTTTTTTTTTCTATTGTCACTGGAAACGTATTTTAAAGCATTGTTTTTTAATTTAACTTGCCCCAAAGCTGAGGTAAGATCCGATAAGACATTTGTTTCTTGCCCCGAAGAGTCGAATTCGTAATTTTGGGCCGATGAAAAAACATAAAAAGATAAAAAAACAGCAACACACTTAAAAGTGGCAAAAGGGTTCCAAAATTAAATTGACTGAATTAATATGTTATTCATTAGGTATTTTTTAAAACATCTTTTTATCAGATTCTTATATATAGGTCATAACATGTTACAGATTGGAAACAAGCAAAACTCGTTAAAATATATAAAAATTAAAAGGCTAGTAAAAACATAAATTGGAAGGAATACAAGTGAACATTTACAAAACATTGGCAACACCTTTGTTATGTTTTCGGTAATGTAGGGGACAAATTTTCTTCATATCTGGAGGTAAAGCAGCGAACTAGATAAGAACTGGCTGAGAAGCAGCCTGAGGTGGGCGGAGTCTGGGCTGAGAGTGTCTTTTGGCAAAAATGTTCTCCGTGCGAGGGTTTGTCATTGCATCTTTTGAAAAACAGAGATACAGCGTAGCTTTCCTGCACTCAAGTCTTTTTAGAAGAAGAGAGTATCGAACTCTACCTTTTCAAAAAATATTCACAGGGCTCTTTTTTGAGGTGGGTTCAATTTGTCTGACTCTCCCTGGGAGATGCCAGGGTGTCAGACTGGACAAGGCTATTTAAGATGAGGCCGGGCAAAGAAAGCAGGTGGTTGTTCGTGGCCTGGGCCCAGGCCCTCTGAAATTCCAAATCATCCCCAGATCTCAGCATTTCTTATTCAGATCATGAAATTAAATGTATTTTTCAATCATTCTTCCTGCCCCCGAAATAATTCTGCAAACATGCCTGCAGTATTGTTTTTATCTAGATTATTGTACAAAAAAGCTGTAGTCTATTACCATTGCTATTTTCGTTTCCTGCACTAAATTTACCTAAGCTAGGATATTATCTATCCTTATGTGTACCAAATAGGGCCTTAAAGTCTTAGAAAGAATACCATATATCGGCCTAGGATCTGGTCTGTTTGTTCCTGTCGCTCTGTGTAAAGTTCGCCCAAGTCATTACTGTGTCCATAAGTTGGTCCTAATGGGGCACATACCATAAGATATACTCTCATGCAATATCAACTTAATTCGGAACCTTTTTTGGATACAATCTCTCCGCCTTAATGCTCGAAAGTCGACGGTGGGGTTTTGTTGACCGGATTGTAAGGGGCTCAATTAGTGTCTCCAATTATGTAAATAAAAATCCTATCTTGATTTCGATTAGAACAAGGTTATTCTCATCTGTTATAAGGGTGTAGGTTGTATCTTTCTTTATGCCGGATGGCTTTGCATCCTACTGTAAAGTTATTTAAGAATAAATGTCGCCTCCTACCAATCGGGAGTCGGAAATTTCGCCTCTTAAGTTCATCCGCCAAATCTATGTCAATAGTTAAGCTAGTAAATTTCACATCTCCCTTGACATGAGACCTACCTATATTTATTTTCTCTTACATGTGGAACCCGTTGCAGGGCACCATGAGGCAAACTATCCTTTCTGGTGTACCTCAACGAGGTCCTTTGAGCAGTAATATTCTTTGGAAGATGCATTTCCTGCTGCTAGGACTAAGTATACTAGCACCATTTATCACCCTCTTAACCCATTTGTCCTTTTTTTTTTTGACATCATATTATGAACCTGATTAAGTTCTGTTCTAGCCTCATAGAGAAAAATTTAGACAAAAAATCATACTGGCTCAAGAGTTTGTTGTCCACTTCATGAAAATGCACTGTTTATCTTCCTCCAACCCTCTGCCGCATCTGCTTTTCACCTTGATTGGGATAAGCTTTGTTGCCTTAGCAAAGCTTGTCTTTTTCCCCAGCCAACTGACTGACTTTTCTTATTCCTTGCCCTTTTTCTTTGCATTTGAGTACCTTTTGCCAAAAGTACCGGTAACAACATTAGAAATAATCCCCTCATCCTCAAACATTGTCATTTAAACAGTGGGTACGTTTTCAAACATTGTATTTTGAGCGAGTATTTTTCTATATATTTTTTTTGTGCTATTTCTATAGGAGCCTTCCACGTTGGTGTCCAGACGCTTAGATTATCCATTCATGTTAAATTAAAAACTCACAAAACCGTGATGATATCAAAGACCAATCGAAAATATTACAACTCACGAAATGAAACAGGCAACGAGTGCATAACCTTCCCTTTGACTGGGGTCGCCTCTGATTTGCCAACGGATATCGACGTTTAGTGGCAATCACGTCCTTGACAAAGTTTCCCAATGCCTTGCGCAAGCGCGGCAAAGTGAGCCAGTTGATCTCCCGTTGCGTTACGTAACGACGATAGCAAACCCGGCCTTAATTCTATTATTTTAAACAAAATTGTAGGGGGGGGGGGGTTACACTCTCCTTTTTGTACTGCCGCCCCTCCCAAATTAAGGCTCTAGATCCCTGCTTGGTGGATGGTTGAATTATGAATTATGCAAATGAATACTGCAGAGAGTCAACAGACCGCAGCTTTATTAGCAAATAAAAAATCCATTCAATATATAATACGTAAGCTTTCTTGGCCTGTTGCCATACATAAGCCTAGATTTCCTCTAAAATTCTATAGATCTTAACCTTGCAGGTTCAATCATGGGTCATAAACTAGGGCACATGTCAATGTTTCAAATTAATCATTTTCCAATGTCGCAAATAAATCTAGTATTTCATTTTTGCTGGGACTCATTACCAATTGAAACTATACCAGAGACAATCTGTATGTAACAGAGAAAATCTGTTTGTCATTCTATGTTTATTTATTTGTTTTCTTTTCTTTATATATTATGTTTAATTTATGTTTATTCATTTTTTCCATTGATAAAGGATCCCCCGGACGTGGACTCAAAACATCTGGATTTTACTATTTAAAGGCTTTTTTTCCACTGCTTTGTTCAAATCTTGTACCTGTTTTTCTCTCAAGGTTTCATTTGTTAAATTCTGTAATGAAAAGGTAGTGTGGTCTAAGAAATTATTTATTTATATCCTTAAGTTATTAGGTGAAGAGAGCCCATCGTAGAAGAAAAAGAGAGAAAAATTGCCCCCCCCCCCCCACCCGAAAACAATATTTTTTCTCCAAACGGTGTGAAACATTTACTTGCAAGTTTTTTTTTTGCATTAATAATGCTGTCAGACAGCCCTTGGGTTAAGGAGGGTAAAGAAACCCTTATTTCCAAAAAAAATCGTTTGTCTGAAAATGGGGTCCTAAGAATGGCCAACGTATTTTTCATGACTGTCTTGTAACTAAAAACCGTAAGCCCATGGCCAAATGGACCCTAATGTTCAAGAAATGTTTTAGTTTGGAGGCACAGGCCTGTCAAAACTGTGACCCGAATCCCTAAATTGAGCCGAATTCTCTTTTGATTGGCTTGAAACTTTTATCAGTTGCATTAAAAATTCCTTAGGCTAAGAGGAACTGAATTCACAATTAGACCAAATATTTTTGGTTTGCCTGATTGGTTCAATTTTTTTAAGTTGGCTTGAAACTTGTATGTAAAACCCTTTAGGTCAGGAGGTCCCCAATATAAAAAAATGCAGGTTTGTATGAAAATGAGGCCCTAAAAGGGCCTGTAAGTTTTATTTTATTGGACTGATTGAAACTAGCCTTGTGGACCCCAATAAACGAGAACAGTTTTAGTTGAGGGTAAGGGGTTCCTCAAATTATGGCCCAATATAAGTTCGAAAAACTATTTCCGAGTAGCTTGAAGCTTTCAAGGATCGTTGCCTGGGCCTAGGGCATCACACATTTTACTTGGAAGAGAAAGGTGTTTGGTGGCCGAAAATGAGCCAAAAACCCTAAGCTCCCGGGACAAGAGGAATGTGTAATAAAAAGCTAAGATTGGGGACATTGTCCCCCAAAAATTGGGACCGACAACGGCCAAAATCCTTTTTTTCTGATCAGCTCAAAACTTATATCCTTAAGAAATTCTTTAAAGAGGACATGTCCGTAAGTCTTTTGGTCAAGAACACTCCAATGCTCAAGAAAAAAAAGGGTTCCACCCGAAAAAGGGCCAAAATCTTTTTTTCTTCAACTGCTTGAAACTTGACTCGGTAAGGCTCCTGGGCAAGACGGCTCTGATCTGTTTTTTATATACTAAAAATAGAGTAAGTTATTTGGTTGTCTCGTTAACTTAAGACTGATTGGCAAAATAATTTGAGCATAATAATGGAAGGGATCTAAATTGGCATTAAAAAAAAAAAAAAAAAAAAAAAAAAAAAAAAAAAAAAAAAAAAAAAAAAAAATTGTGAGCTACCTGTTTTACCGAAAATGGAACTGCCTGTCTCACATATACTTTTGAATTAGGTAGAAGAGAAACCCGTATTATTCAGTCACAGATGGTAATTTTAGCCGCATTTTTTCATTTAAATCCTTGAACGAAAAGTTCTTGCGGCTAAAGGCATATAAAGCTTGTTTCATTTTCTTTTGAAATTATATAACTGTATAGTATACTTTTTAATTTTTGGAACGACAGTATCCTTTTTGACGTTTTTTCATTTCTAGGAAGTTTGCTCAACATTTAGGTGCTTTTTTCATAAGGCGTCGATTGGATTCGCATCAAGGAGAGAAGGATTTGGTTTATAGGGCTGTGCTCCATTCGTACCTTGCGCAGTCGCTCAATGCTAGTCACAGTGTTGAAATATTTATTGAAGGTGGACGAAGCCGTTCAGGGAAACCTTCTATCCCTAAAGGTAAAATGGCATCCATGTAACCCAATACTATCAGTCTGTTAACGTAACTTAATAGCCGTTCAGGGAAAGGTTCCCTGTAACCTTCAAGGAAACCCTCAGGAAAACCTTCTATGCCTAAAGGTAAAATGACGTCCATCTAACCCAATACTATTTGTTAACGTAACTTATTAGCCGTTCTGGGGAACCTTCAGGGAAAGATCTCCCTGAAACCTTCAAGGGAACCTTCAGGGAAAACTTCTATCCCTAAAGGTAAAATGGCATCCATATAACTTAATACTAACAGTCTGTTAACGTAACTTAATAGCCGTTCAGGGAAAGGTTCCCTGTAACCTTCAAAGAAACCTTCAGGAAAACCTTCTATGCCTAAAGGTAAAATGGCGTCCATCTAACCCAATACTATTTGTTAACGTAACCTAATAGCCGTTCAGGGAAAGGTTCCCTGTAACCTTCAAGGAAACCTTCAGGAAAACCTTCTATCCGTAAAGGTAAAATTGCGTCAATCTAACCAAATACTATTTGTTAACGTAACTTAATAGCCGTTCTGGGGAACCTTCAGGGAAAGATCTCCCTGAAACCTTCAAGGGAACCTTCAGGGAAAACTTCTATCCCTAAAGGTAAAATGGCATCCAAATAGCCCAATACTCTGTATTAACATAGCTTAATACCCCAAATACTAAATATCCTTTTTCAATTCCAAAATATTGCCATGGGGTATTAAACATTATTTATAAGCATAATATTATTTGACATATTTTTTTTTATTCACGTTTTTTTTTTTTTTACATCCTTTTCCAATTCCTAAAATATTGCGTATGGCGTAATAAACATTATTTATAAGCATAATATTATTTGCCATATATTTTTATCCACGTAAGTGAAAACGGCAAAAAATTAAATGCACGAATTCCAGAAATCAATGTGTCCCGAAAGTAAGATGGGATCTATCTATTTAGTGGCATCTATCAATTTAATCACTCAATTTATTAAATTCAGAAGAAAAGATTACAAAAAAATAAACCAGTAATTACGTCTTCATCCCCCGCAAAGTTCCGTGCCCTGGTAAAACAGCAGAGAACGAGAAGCAAGTTCATGCAACCAGTACATACTTTTTATTACAGTGTTGCTATATTATTTGATATTATTATGCTACCACCATTATATTATAGTAAATTGCTATATTATTACAAAACAATACTTATTATTGCTATATTACATGTTTCTTTTATAAGCTACATTAAATGATGGTGTACAGGAGAAAAAAAAAAGAATTTTATCCAGCCAACATGATGAGAAAGGGAAAAAAGGAAGAAAATTTATCAATCAAGTCCCAAATAACTTTCTTTTTTCAATGGTGAAAGGCCGATATCTACAAGCCTGTTTAGAAACTTTATTCAAGTAATGGGGCAGTATTAAAGGATTGAAATCACACCTTACACGTGGATTAAAAGGAATTTCAATTTCGTAAAAATTTTGGAGAGGATTATAGGGCGGTTTTTGCGAGATTCCCGGAAATACCTTCCTGCTCGGTGGCACGACTTGGAAACTGCTGGAAAGCAAAAACGAGAAAGTGGAAAGCAAAGACAACTTTTGGAACACGAAAACTAGTAGAATACGTCTGTTATAGCGTAAAATTTGAATATATTTAATATGGATGCAAGTAATTCAAGTAATAACTGTCATAGGTGATGCAAAAGCCAATTTAGCATAGCAGTTACCTGTACTTTGGAATATGAGCTCGCCCTCTAAATTCGTGTCACAATAATCTGCTTTCCTAAATGTATCCATTTTATTCAATTTTAATGTAGCCTTGTACTTCCATGCGCTTTGGCCTGTTTGAAAACTACGCCAGATATGTGGTTTCCATCTTCAATTTCCATGATCCGTCTGGATTCAGTTTCCAAAAAGTGGAAAGAATTTCCAATCCACAAAAACCTGAATGGAAAGTTATTCTTGTCCGTCTTCATCCGCGAAAACACATGGAAAATGATTCCAGATAGGCTTTCCAAGTTTCAAAAACGGACCTCATAAGACAGGAGAGAATTCGGCAAATATTCTATTTACCAGCCATCCTCAGGGCAAAATAAAATAAGAAATAGTTAAAGTCGAAGGGACAGTATAGAAAATGAAAAAAGGGCTTCATGTTTTCTTTTGTGATGTTTAAGTTTTGTCTTTTTTGTTGTTGTCTCTTTGGCTTTTTATCTGTGTTTTATTCTTCTTTTTGGTTGACTGATGAGGGATAAGTGGAAATCTCAGCTGAAATGTTTGTGTTTTTCTTCTCTTTTTTTACTGGTTCTGAATAATCTTGTTTTTCGTCGTTATTCTTTGTTTTTTTTCGTTTTGTGATGTATTGTCATAGGATATTGTAGCTCAAGAATTCATGAGGTTCCGAGGTTCTGAAGAATTCCAAAGAGTACAGTTGCCAAAACTAGCAACACAATTCTGACACATAGGCAGGAGTGCTTCCCTGCCCTCTGAAATGCCTAGAGCCTTATGATTATTTCTATATTTCCACTGGAATTTTTTCACTTTTTTAGCAATTTTTCTTCCTTTTCTTTGGAAATAAATTTTCTGTGTATGTGTCTAGACGTGTTGTGAAGCAAGTGATAGTGTTTCGAGATTTGTTCTAAAAAGAAAAGAATTACAATTATATATGCAGTACTACTTTTGCCTTTCTACTATGTAAAGTTTTGTTTGTTTAAATGAAACTAAAGAGCCTCTTTAAAACTTGCAGAAAACATGAATGAGCCTCTGCACGTGGGGAGAATGGGATCAAACCCCGCTCTTATAAAATGAAAACATGTGAAAAAAAAAATCAAAAATATTTTTACGGGAATAAGTAAAAGGTATACTTTTCAAAAAGACTGATTCAGTGCAAAAAAAAAGAAAAATTTACAAGATTTTTTTTCAAACGGTTCATTTTCCATGCTCCAGACCGTCCCCAAGTCTCCACACTCCAAACATGTTCACTTTTGGTTTTATTTCCAAAACTTAGACGATACAATTAGGAAAATATAAAATGTAGATTTTCGTTTTTATATATATATTTGAAAGATCATTTGGAAACATAAGATAAGATAAGATTTATTCCAAAAATGAACTATCACTAGCCTTTGAAGGCCGAATTCGCATTCTGAGTCAAATAACAGACAATAACACACAAATCAAGTCAAATAAAAAGATCAAAATTCTGAGGTCAGGTAAAAGATAAAATATGAAGTAAAAAATAAGTTCGAACATGACATTAAAATAAAAATTTATGAAACACTTGCTACACTGGCAATACAAGAAATTGGTTAGGTACAAATTAGAAACCATTAATTGTGTCAGTTATAGCTAAAGATAAGATAAAGATAAGAAAGTAAAAAAAAAGAAACTATTGGGACATTTTATTCAATTTTCCTGTAATAAACGGGACAAAAGTTTTTTCATATCTCGAAGTAACGCAGTGAATGGGGGACAAAACAGGGATAGGATCAGAAACAGCTCGAGGCGGCCGTAATCTGGATGGGGAGTCCAGATAAACATTCTTATTTGCTGAAAAATTTCGTGAGAGAGTATAGCAAATTTCTTTTTCTGTGCTTTTTATAGCATAGCAAAATTAATGTCGCTGTGGAATAGGAAGGATTCACCTTAAAGAGAATCCAGGCTATATCAGATCTTGGTTAGATTTTATTCCAATCTAAAACATAATTTATGTCAGATGTAAAATTTAAACATATTTGAATTCTAATATAATATATTTCAGGGGGTGGGGTTGACGAAAATGTGAATTGGCTGCTGATGTTATTCAATTTTCCTGAGGACTCTGGATGAGCCTAAGGGGGGAAGGGGGATTCGTCTTCTGTCGGTCCAATTAGTCGGATTGAACCTGGGGGAATCCTTTCAATCAGAGTTATTCTTTAAACATCACAATTGTGAGGAAATGGGGGACTAATAGAAACTAATCCGCATGGATTTGCTGAACTAAAATTCAGTCTATCAAATAGATAAAATTGAGTTACTATTCCTAATTTTCAGCTGGTTTGCTTGGAGTAATTTATGATGCATACACCAGTGGTGACATTCAAGATGCCTTGATTGTACCTGTGGCAATATCCTATGACCGCATCCCAGACGGAAGTTTTGTAACTGAATTGCTCGGAAAACCAAAGAAACCAGAGACATTGTGGTCTGTATTCAAAGCTGGGTGGAGACTGTTAACCGGATCTGGTATTTTAAAAGGAGCTGTTAGATTGGACTTCTGCCAACCGTTTTCATTAGTCGTGAGTTCTAAAATTTTTTATTTTCTTTTACCCAAGGACAGACTGTCTGTTAGCGATTTGTTTTTTGAGAAAATTTGTGAAATATTAATCATGTTTTTTTTTTATAATTATAATCATCAAAATTAGGACTATTTGGATTAGCTTTTGAGGGCGGGGATTATTCTTCTATTAGTCCAATCAGTCAGATTGAATCTGGGGACTCCTTGTCAGTCAGAGGTCTTCTTTAAATGTTAAACTGTGACTATTATGAGGAAAAGGGGAGGTGGGGGGGGGCTAATGACAACTAATTCGTAGGGATTTGATCAACTAAAATTTAGTCTATCAATTAAATAAACTTAAATTGATATTCCCAATTTTCAGTAGTAGTAGTAGTAGTAGTAGTAGTAGTAGTAGTAGTAGTAGTAGTAGTAGTAGTAGTAGTAGTAGTAGCAATAATAGTAGCAATAGTAGTAGCAGTTCTAGTAGTAGTAGTTGCAGTAGCAGTAGTATTAGTAGTGTCAAGGGTTTATTAGAATTGTGACAGTTAAAATGGCTTTAATGTTGGTATTCAGAAACCTCAACTTCCGTTTTTTTTTTTTGCTATTTAAAATGCTGAACCGAAATATTTTAAAAATAAACTACTGATTTGTTTGCTTCGATTTTAGAATTGCAAAATCTCATGGAAAAAGGGTGGCAGAAGTGGGGTTGTTGTTTCAGCTTAATTTTATTTCTATTAGTATTAGTAACTAAATGCTTTCAAATTTCTTTTGGAGAAACCCAGAAAATTTTGAAGAGTGGAAAAGCTGGTCAAAAGCTCTGAAGTCTGAATAATTATGTAATTATGGGTAAAACATACTCCCCCCCCCCCCAAAAAAAAAAATAGAGGGGTGTGAATTTGGTGAAACATAAAGTTGAAATTCTATGTGCATGAGAAGCCGAAGCTACTATTTACAGGAATAGGAAATTTTTTATTTTTACCAAGAAGTATGGTCATGCATGTTTGTTTTGTTGTTATTTTTCCTTCCAGGGGCTCGGCTCTCAAACTAAATCGTGTTGAAAATGGGCTCATCTCGGCGAGAAATGAAAAATATAGTTTCCTTTTTCAGTAAACAATGAAATCTCGTCACAGCAAAGTTCCGATTTCTAGTATTTTCTCTCATAAAATAACAATTTTAGCGCAAATAGGAGCGAAGTGATTTCCAGCAAGATTATGTGGGGTAGCTTATTAGCTTCCCAGTATTGAAGGGTATTTATTTTGTTTCTTAAACGTCCTACTGGTGCTCTTACACACTATTTGTCTCTAAATGTACATGGAGAGCATGAAAAATGAACTGTTGTTATAAATCATTTGTAACCACGAACGATTTACGAACGATTACGAATGATGGCCTTAAGGAGAATCCAGTCTATATCTCGTAAAGGCTATTTTACGTTCGTAACGTAACCACGAACGAAACCACGAATATCTGAAAATCAGCTAACCACTAGTACGCACCAGCTATTAGGGTAGAGGCAGGTGAATTTTGTATTGGGGATTGGGGTACCTAAGGCTGCAAAAGGCCATTAGTCAGCATCTTCGAATTTTCAGTGAGATGTAGTTCAGATAAATATTATTAATATCTACATGAATATAGATGTAACCTCTGATCTTGTGGGTAAGCCTTTGATCTCTTGGGTAACTTCTGAGTAGAGGGTAAGCGTTATATTTTGGAAAGTAAATATACATAATGAGCCTTTTTTCTTGGACTATTTTTATGTAATAGTCAATTCTCGTATGAAGAGAAGTAAAGGGGTGGAAGCTTTCCTCGTAAATAGGATAACTGTAGATTTGGTATTAAACCGAACAATTAAAATAAAAACGAGCTTTCAGAAATGAAAGTAAAGGACCATATTAAAATTCAAAACGACCATAATTCTTATATGAGGAGAGTACCCCCTTACATTCTCCGTTTTTTATGATAAAATTTTAGTTTTACCCCTGATACTTCAGGAAAGAATACTCTAAAAAAAGGGTGAAGGGATAAAAAAAATCACAGTGCCCGAGGCTTGTTGATATACATTTGCTTTAAACAATAAAATTGCCAGTCTAAGCGATTTGAAAGGAAATCAGTAACTAAAACTCTAGCAATAACCAACTGTATATATTTTTTTTATATTTAAAAAGTTTTTAGAAGAAAAAACCCTAAAACCCTTGCGTAAAAAGGGGGGAGGGGGCTCATAGGTTTGATGTATTTGTTACCTTCATTTGAATTTATTTTTAATTAGATTTTGGATAGGCTGAGCATTTTCTATTTGTCGTTAAGAGTTTAATGGTATGAATGGAAAAGGTATTGTTCTCTTGGCAGATATTTAACTTTTGGGCAAACATGGCAAAACATGGATACAAAAAAAAAGTTGCTAGGCTAACTCATCAACAAGCTTGGGAATAATATTTAATGAGCTTGACCTCTCTAGAAAGTATTTGCAAAAAGGCTAAGATCCTACAAGTCCTGGGTTAAAAACACTCATTTTGATGATTAAAACGTCAAAGCTTAATTAATTCAGCGTAAAAATCCTCAAAATGAAAGGTAATCTATAAATAGTTCTTAGGTTGAAAGCTGGTATGAAAAATTTCCATATAAATTAAATAAGTCTTTTTAGACTAAAAATGTTACATTTGTTAGGCCCTCTGGACTTTCCACTTGCAGTCTATTCCTATTGTCACTTCAAGCAGAGCTATCAAAAAGAAAAAAGGAATATTTTTTAAACTTTTTTAGTTACAACCTACAGCTAAAAATGTAAGCTTTTTTTTTGTTCATAATAACTTAATAAATAAGTAATCCATTTTTTTTCTTACAGGATTACGTTTCCTCGTATCAGAGCGATATATCAAAAATTTCTATTTCTCCCATTTTTGGACCACTTGAGCCTCTATCCCCCCTTCAAGAAGCAGTTGAATTTCCGCATAATATATCAACGCCATCTGTTACATCCTATGCCAGTGACTCTGAAGAGAGGAGGCTCGTTGATTCTTTAGCGCGACATGTCATTCACAGTACGTAATTGTAGGTACTTGTACTTTATTTTACTGGCAGTCGAAGCCAGTTTAAATTCAAAACTTATATATACAACCTTGTAGACCAAATTTTCAGTTGAGGATTGAAAATTCTATGAATGTATTACTCATTTTAAATTTAAAAAAAGGAAGTGCCCGCTTTTTCTTTACTGCAACATCTTTTTCCCACTACTATTGCCCTAGCAAAAGCATGGTGATGAGACAGCAGATTTTTTTTCATTATTTTGAAAAAAAGGACTAAAAAATTGATTTTTTAAGACCTGGGTAAGTTGTCTTTCCCAATAAATTTGAGAGAGATAAGGAATTGATTAATTTTTCCCTGAAAAAAGAAATGACCGTGGATTGTCAGTTTAATTGACATATAGGCTACTGATATTTATTCCTTAAAGTTTTGATTATTTTTTATTGATGAAAGTAAGAAAAGTGAAAACATTTCAAACGTATTTTGTTTTCAGTAAAGCGCAAATTGTGTTTTGGTCTTAAGAAGGCATGGCGGCTATCACCCATACTCATGTTAATTTTTGCTTATTTTTAGTTTGACTCGGCTGTTTATTGTAATTTCTGTTCGTTTTGAGTTTCATTTATTTATTTATAGTGACTTATGTTAGTTTTACGCTTGGAACTTTATTTGACTTTATTTTTTGCTGCTTCTTGGCTTAATGGAGTCCTTCACTTTTCTTTGAAAAACTAGTTTTGTGGAAAAAGTTTTTTAAATTAATTTCTGTTCGTTTTTTATTGACATAGGCTTTTCCATGGATTAATCAAAAAAAAATTTGCAAAAAATAAGTTTTTCAAAATAAAAAGTAAAGAACTCCGTTAAACCAAAAACGAACAAAAATGGAAACAAACAATCTACCAAGCATACAACTACCACAAATCAGTATCAATAAATAAATGAAACCCAAAGCAATCAGAAATTAAAATAAGTCAAACTCAAAACAAGCAGAAGTTAATCTGAATAGGGTTCTAAACCCTATGATTTCTAAGAGCCAGAATATAATATGTACTTTACTGAAAAAAATGTTCTTTGTCAATTTAATATACATATGCTGATGTTTATTTCTTAAAATCTTAATTAATTTTTGATTTCTTAAAGTTATAAAAGTGGAAAACATTTAAAAGAATTTTTTCATTAAAGTACAAATAATATTTCTGCTCGTTTTGAATTTGACTTATTTTAATTTCGGTTTATTTTGGGTTTCATTTAGTTCTTAATACTGATTTGTGGTAGTTGTATGCTTGGTAGATTATTTGATTCTATTTTTGTTCATTTTTGGTTTAATGGAGTTTTTTACTCTTTTGTTTGAAAAACTTATTTTGTGCAAAATGTTTTTTTGATTAAGTTCTGTTTGTTTTATATTGACATAGTCTTTTTCAGGGAAAAAGAGTGGGCCTCTTCTGAAGTTAAACAACCACCCCTTCCATAAGTACCTTTAATATCCCCTGGGCATACCTTGCAACCCTTGCCCCTAATCTTTGGGGTTTGTTTCAACCCCAAAAGCCTTGCTATATGATATTTAGACTATTTTGAATATAATGGCTATCTCAAAGTTTCTATTAGACACATTTCGGGACAATATGAGGTGTGTGTAGGGGGGACAGGGTAGTTGCCCTCTGATCACTTTGATTCTTAAAAAGGGCAATAGAGCGTCTGATTACCAATCCAATGAGCCCCCTTTGAAGTTTATATGACCACACTTTCTATAAAAACCCTGTCCCCAGGGAAGAATTCAAAACCCTTGCCCTGAGGGCTGGGGGGATTTGTTATCCTCAAAGACATAATTTCCAGACCTTTCGGATAGTCTTAACAAAATGGCTATATCGAAATTTTGATTGGAAGTGTTTGAGGAAATAATAGGCGTGGAGGATGACATTTGCCCTCTGATCACTTTCGACTAATAAAAAAGGCACTAGTCCTCTCAATTTTCAATCAAATGTGCCCTTTTTGAAGCTTCTACGGCAAAAATTTCTATAAAAACGTTAAATACCCCAAAAGGTATAGCTTGCGACCCTTGTCCTGAGGGCTATGGGGGGAGGGTTGTCACCCTCAAAGACATAATTTCCAGACCTTTCAACTACGTTGAACAAAATGGCTACCTGGAAATTTTTATTGGATGTGTTTGGGGAAATGGTGAGCGTGAGAGGGGGGCTAGTTACCCCCCAATCGCTTTCAACTATTAAAAAGGGCACCAGCCCTCTCAATTTCCAATTTTAATGACCCCCTTTTGAAGTTTCTACGACAACTCCTTCTATAAAAACTTCATATGCCCCCAGAGCATAACTTAAAACCCTTGCCCCGAGGGCTGTTGGGGGGGGGGCGGGGGTTGTCATCCTCAAAGACCTAATTTCCAGAACTTTCAACTAAGTTGAAAAAAATGGTTATCTCAAAATTTTGATTGTATGTGTTTGGGGAAATAGTTGGCGTGAGAGGGGGGTTAGTTGCCCTCCAATTACTTTCGACTATTAAAAAAGGCACTAGCCATTTCAATTTCCAGTCAAATAAGTCCTTTTTGAAGTTTCTACGACAACGCTTTCTATAAAAACTTTATATGTCCCCAGGAAACAAGTTACAACCCTTGCCCTGAGGGCTTTGGGGGGGGGGGGGGTGTCATCTTTAAAGACCTAATTTTCAAAACTTTCAACTACTTTGAAAAAAAATGGCTATCTCAAAATTGGATTGGATGTGTTTTGGGAAAAGGTGGGCGTGAGAGGGAGGTTAGTTGCCCTCCAATCACTTTCGACTATTAAAAAGAGCACTAGCCCTTTGAATTTCCAATCGAATTAGCCCTTTTTGAAGTTTCTACGACAAAGCTTTCAATAAAAACCTTATATGCCCCCAGGGCACAACTTATAACCCTTGCCCTGAAGACTGTGGGGGGAGTTTCCTGCACAAAGATATAATTTCCAAAACTTTCAACTACATTGAACATGATGGCTACCTCAAAATTTTGATTGGATGTGTTTGGGGAAATGGTGGGCGTGGAAGGGTGCTAGTTGCCTTCCAATGACTTTTGACTATTAAAAAGGGCACTAGCCATTTCAATTTCCAATCGAATGAGCCCATTTGAAGTTTCTAAGACAACGCTTTCTATGAAAACCTTATATACCCCCAGGGCATAACTTATAACCCTTGCCCTGAGGGCTGTGGGGGGGGGGATGTCATCTTCAAAGACCAAATTTTCAGAACTTTCAACTACGTTGAACAAAATTGCTCTCTCAAAATTTTGATTGGATATGTTTGGGGAAAAGGTCGTGAGAGGGGGGTTAGTTGCCCTCCAATCACTTTTGATTATTAATTTCCGATTGAATGAGCTCTTTGAAGTTTCTACGACAAAGCTTTCTATAAAAATCGTATATGCCCCCAGGGCATAACTTACAACCCTTGCCCTGAGGATTGTGGGGGAGTGTCCTCCTCAAAAACATAATTTCTATCTGGAAATCAACTACGCTGAACAAAATGACTATCTCAAAATTTTATTTGGATGTGTTTGGGGAAATGGTGGGCGTAGAAGGAGTGTTAGTTGCCTTCCAATCACTTTCGACTATTAAAAAGGACACAAGTCACTTCAATTTCCAATCGAATGAGCCCTTTTCGAAGTTTCTACGACAACTCCTTCAATACGAAGTGCTCTGGTCTAAAGAAAAAAAGAAAATAATACATTGTGCCAACATCGTTCTTTACTTAGGCAGCGCTATTGCGCTGCCTATGAAAAAGAAATATTTTATATCTTGTCAGGTTTTTTTCTATAAGAATCCATAGTATGGGTTGCTATTTGTATGTTAGAGAAACCTTTTCAACAGTTTTTAATCCTTACACAAACGGTATTTTTTAATTTGATTTTATAGCTTCTGAAGTTGATCTGCAAAATAAAACTTAATATCATTCTCAAAAAATTCTATCTATGCTCTTTGAAAACCTGGATACATTTACACTCTTTTTATTTATTGAAATCGTAAGAGCAGAAGTAGTAATAGTAGTAACCCCAAAAGTGTCAATTTAATACGAACATTTAGTTTTAAAGCATAATGGGCCAATTGCATAATTGTGGGGGGGGGGTTGACATGCCTAATATCCTTAAAGACATAGGTGCTTGACCGTTCTACTATGCTGAACACAATGGCTGTCTCAAAGTTCTGACTGGATGTGTTTGGAATGTGAATGGGCTTGAGAGAAGGGCTGCTTGCCCTCCAATCTCTTGTTACTCTTAAAAAGGGCACAAGAACTTCTAATTTTGAATTGAATTAGTTCCTTTAAAAGTTTCAATGATATTTCTAGCTATTATAGAGTGGTGCTGTCTATGATATTGTTTATATGCCCGTTTGAAAACCTACATGCATACAATTTTTTCCTTTAATTGAAGCTCCTAAACGTTTAATAAAAGTTTAATCTTAATTAAACGCTCCTAAGAGTTTAATATTAATAACTTTAGCGTCATTAGCTACATTAACTGTAGTGGTAGTATTGAAAGTATACATATAGTGCCTTCTGGCTAGTTTAAAATCCCCCACAACTTACCCTTAAAGGTGTGAATTAATAACATATGTTGACAACGTGGGGTGTTTAACATCCCCAAAGACATAATTACTGGGCCTTTCAATAATGCTAAACAAAATAGTTCTCTTAAAATTTTGATTAGATCTGTTTGGGGAATGATAGGATTGTGGTGGGGGAGGCTGGTTGTCCTCCTTTCACTTTTGACTCTTTAAAAGGGCACAAGATCTTCCGACTTCAAATCGAATAAGATTCATCCGATCTGAACTTTATACGACAATCTGTTCCATAAGAACCCTATATGCCCGGGGCATAACTTACAACCCTTGCACGTAGGCTCTGGAGGGTTGTGTCCACCTTTAAGCCATTGTTGTATGCTCTTTGGACTATTGTGAACAAAACGGCTATCTCACAATTTTGATTGGATGTGTTTGGTGAAAGCAGGCTGTCAGGCACGGGGGGGGGGCTAGTTGCCCTACATCAATTTTGCTTCTTAAAAGGGAACTAGGACTATACATTTCCAATCAAATGAGCTTCCTCTAAAGTTCAAACAACCACATCTTCCATAAAAAGCTTATATGCCCCAGGGGCATAACTTACAATCCTGGCCCCCAGACTCTGGAGGATTGTGTCAACCCCAAAGACCTTTGGACTGCTATTGAACAAACGGCAATCTCAAAATTTCAGTTAGCCTATATAACAAATAAAAAAATATAAATTTCTTAATATAATAGCTATAAATGTTATAATATATAGTTATCAGTCATTAATCTTATTTTAGAACAAAATTATCTTGTCTTGTGTTTTTTTTTAAACAAAAATGTGTGATTTGCGTTCACTTTCCCGTTGAAGACTCAAAAGCTATTCTAATCCTTTCATCCTACGACATTAAATGACAAAATACGTTTTTAAATGATTTAACTTTTTTAACTTTAATAAATAAAAAATTATTAAAACTTAAGGAATATATATCAGTATATGTATACTAAACTGATAATCCACAGCCATTTTTTTTCAGTAAAGTGCAAATTATGTTCTTGTCTTGACAAGGTATGGGGGTTGTCAAAGACATAATTTTCAGATCTTTCAACTACGCAAAACAAAATGGCTATCTCAAAATTTGGTTAGATGCGTTTTGGGAATTGATGGGCGTGAGGGGGCGGGGTTTGTTGCCCTCCAATCACGTTTGACTAATAAAAAGGGCAGTAGTCCTTTCAATTTTTAAAATTTGATAATGTGGAAAATGGTTGGAATAATTTTAGAAAAATAATTTGTAAAGTTGCTGAAGGTGTATTAGGGAAGAAAGCTAGAACTGCAGCTAAGAATATTAGTGAAAAAGCTTTATGTTTAATAGAAAGGAGAAGGGACTTGTACAAGAATTATCTGAGTGATAGATCGTATGAAAACAAAAGAAATGTAAAGAAAGTGGAGAAAGCATTAAAATATGAACTAAGGAGGTGTGAAGTGGAGGCCATGGATAAAATTGCCGAGGATCTGGAAGATGCAGCTAGACGGCATAATAGTAAAATACTGTACTGGCATGTTAACAAATTGAGACGGAGTAGTCAATCCGGACTTGGCCCAGTTAAAGATAGGAAGGGGGTCGCAATTAGCGATAAGGAAAAAACTAAAGAGAGATGGGCCGAACATTTTGAGAATTTGCTTAACCGAGATAGAGTTGCAGGAAAAAATATAGAGGAAAATGAAAAAGTTTGTGATACCTTGGATGTGAAGGAAGATTTGTTTTGTGAGGAGGAATTAGCAACAGTACTAAAAGGATTAAAGAATAATAAGGCTGCTGGTGCTGATAGGGTGGTAAATGAGTTTCTTAAATATGGTAGCTCTGAGGTTAGAAATAAGTTACTGAAGATTATGAATATGATTTTTGAAAAAGGGGAAGTACCTAACGATTTTAGGAAAACCTTAATTAAACCACTTTATAAGAAAGGTGATAAAAGTGAGTGTGGTAATTATCGAGGCATTAGTCTGGTCTCTGTAGGTAGTAAATTACTTAGTAATATGATACTTTTTAGACTGAGAGATGCCGTAGACAAAGTTTTAAGAGAAGAGCAGTGCGGTTTTAGAAAAGGTAGAGGATGTGTCGACCAAATTTTCACTCTTAGGCTAATAATTGAGAAGTGCCTGAGTTTTCAAACACCTTTGGTCCTCAGTTTTATAGATTATGAGCAAGCGTTCGATTCTGTTGATAGAAGAGCTTTAGTAAAGGTTTTATCCTTGTATGGTGTACCAGACAAATACATTAAAGTGATTAGTGCTATGTATGAGAATAACACTGCTGCGGTTAAGGTAGGAAATGAGGTTAGCTGCTGGTTTTGTATTAAATCAGGAGTTAAGCAGGGTTGTGTTCTATCCCCCTTTGTATGGATTATTTTGATGGACTTTGTTTTAAGGAGCACAGGAAAGGCAATGAGAGACCACGGAATCAAATGAGGAGGAAAAAGTCTCCTGGACTTGGATTATGCTGATGATTTAAGCATCCTAGATGAAAGTGTGAGCAAAATGAATGAATTTTAGAGGTTTTGCGAGTTCAGGGTGTTAGAATTGGTTTGAAAATTAATGTTAGGAAGACTAAGTCACTAAGACTAGGAATAAGTGAAGATGAAAAGGTGACGTTGGGTAATGAAAAGATTGATCAGATGGGCAGCTTCACTTACCTTGGTAGTATTATTAGTAAAGATGGTGGGAGCAGTGAAGATGTTAAATATAGAATAGCCAAGGCTCAGGGTGTTTTTTCACAGTTAAAAAAAAGTCTGGAAGAATAGGAAGATAAGTCTGCAAACCAAGATTAGAATATTAGAAGCTACAGTGATGACAGTGGTCAAACATGGCTCTGAAGCATGGACGCTCCGAAAAGCGGACGAAGATTTGCTAGATGTTTTCCAGAGAAATTGCTTAAGGATTGTTCTGGGTACCCGGCTGACTGACCGTATTTCAAACAATAGGCTATACGAAAAATGTGGTTCAATACCGCTCTCTAGGGCTATAATGAAAGAAAGGTTGAGGTGGCTAGGGCACGTTGTGCGGATGAAGGATGACAGATTGCCGAAGATTGTTCTTTTCGGCCAACCATCTAGGGCTAAACGGAAAGCAGGTCGTCCTCGTCTGGGGTGGGAGGACGTCAAAAAGAAAGATTTAAAGGAAATGGGAACTTCGTGGGCGGGTGTAAAAAGGGAGGCTTTGAATAGAATGGGGTTGGAGGAGGAGCATGCGTAGCTGTGTTGGCCTCAGGCGGCTTGGTGCTGCGGTGAGTTGTTAGTACTAGTAGTAGTCCTTTCAATTTCCAATCGAATGAGCCCTTTTTGAAGTTTCTACGAGAACTCCTTCGATACGAAGTACCCTGGTTTAAAACCAAAAAAAAAGCAAGAAACATTGTGCCCTCATCGCTCTTTACATAGGCAGCGCTATTGCGTTGACTATGATATAGGCACCCCCTTCCCAGACTTGGCCAAAGGAGTGTTCAAGGGTATGTTTGAACAACAGACATGTAACACATATTTTGAGTTTCAAGCCTTTCTCTTCTTGAAAATCGTCGTATTCTCCCCCCAAGGCTCTGTAGCCAGAAATGCAGAGAGAGTAAAAAAAGAAACACAATGAAGAAAAGTTATCCACCGTTAGCTTGTGGACCGTTAACTAGATAAACACTTCAAATACTAAAGCCGACGAAAGTTAATAGCATAATAGGAGTAAGTAGTGCAAGTCCTTAAAGGATATAGTAAAGACCATGTCCAGGGGGGTAGGGGTATTGTCCAATTCCTAAAAACGTAACAGACATGCATATAGACAAATTTTTGATGCGTTTTTAAAGTTCTTTTTTTTCAAGGATGACTTTCTTTTGGCGTTATATGCATATATATAAAGCCCCATGGGAGCTTCAGTTTTCTCCCAGTGCGCTTAAGGTGTAGTTGTCTTAAGGGAAACCAAATATTAAAAGCCACAAAATCATTTAGTTTTTATTGGTATTTCTCAAGGATAATTTTGTTTTGGCGGTATATGAAGATATTACGGCCCACGGAAGCTCTAGTTTTCTCCCAGTGCGTTTAAAGTGGAGTTGTGGAGTTGTATAAAGGGAACTCAAACATTAAAAGCTACAAAATCATACAGAAACTTGGAAACTTAATTTCTTTCATTGTGTTTGAATTGGAATTGTGGAGTTGTCTAAAGGGAAACCAAATATCAAAAGCCCCAAAATCATACAGAACCATGGAGACTTAATTTTCTTGATGTTTCATAAGAATAATTTTCTTTTGGCGTTACATGAAGATATAACGCTCCATGGAAGCTCTTTTTCCCAGTGCGTTTAAAGTGGAGTTATCTAAATAGGGATTATGGAGTTGTCTAAAGGGAAATCAAACATTAAAAACCACAAAATCACACAGAAACGCATAAAGTTAATTCTGTTGATATATCTCAAGGATAATTTTCTTTTGGCGTTATATTAAGATATAACGCTCCATGGGAGCTGAAGTTTTCCCCCAGTGTGTTTGACTACCGTATCTTAGTACTTTTATTAGGTGATTTGCTTGGTAGTTTATTTGTAAAATTCTAAATGAAAACACGGCTTCAGTTTAGTAGTATCAGGGGAGGGTTTCTGGACGTCTTACAATTGAAACTAGAAAAGACGAATTTGTTCCAATTATCAGGGCTTGAAAAAATCGTCGAATCAAAAGCAGAAGGTTCCTTTATTTTAGTGTTTATTTTATTTATTCGCCTATTGAGAATCTGGATACAAGGCGTCTGAGCTTCCATATATGGGATCATCATGCTCTTCTTCGTACATCTGGGAATTTTCTCATTAGCCTCCTTTGTTAGAGTACGTTACCAAGTGGAGCTAGCATATTCTAAAACGATACAAAATGCATGCACCACACGCAAGGCCGTATCCAGGGGGGGAGTTTGAACCCCCTCCAAAATGTTTGTCCGACTCGTAAAAACGTAACAAAAATGAATATAAACTAATTTTTGATGCGTTTTATAAAGTGTTATTTTGCACCTAATAGGTAAGTTTCACTTACCTAGGTAATATTATTAGTAAACACGGTGGGTACAATGAAGATGTTAAAAATAGAATACCAAGGTTTAGGCTATATTTTCACAGTTGAAAAAAGTTTGGAAAATAGGAATATAAGTTTGCGAACCATGATTAGAATATTTGAAGCTTGAGTGGTGACAGTAGGCAAGTATGGATCTGAAGCGGAATGCTTCGAAAAATGAAAGAGGAATGGCTAGATATTTTCCAGAGAAATTGCCTACGGATCGTTTAGGGTGATAACCTTTTATTCCAGTACGAAAAAAAAGAAATTCATTTATATATGACTTGGACATGCATTTATTTTGACATATTTAAAGTGACATTAGAACAGAACGTCAAAATGTTCTTTTAGTAAAGAGATGTAATAAGATTCATGTATATTCAAGGGAGCCCAAAGTTTTGCGGTCAGGGTCACGGTAGGCCCCATATATGACCAAATATTATGCAAAGATTTTTAATTCGTATGATTGGAAACATCTCTTTCTTTTCATGCCCAATTTTTCAGCTGAAATTTTATTGAAAAATAAATAAAATATATTTTTAAAATATAATTGCTCAAAATATTGTTAATTTTCATAAATTATAAAAATATTATTGTTCATAAAAATAATTATAAAAATATTATTAAAAATAAATAAAAAATATTGCACAAAAATAGATCTAATAAGAAATTTCAAATGAATGTCCGAATTTAGTCGAAAATTGATCAATTGCTAAGCAGAGATAAAAAAAAAACTATACAAATATTATATGCAACACATAATAAAACCCAAATAAAAATTAATTTATTAAATATTTTCAAAGAAAGTTTTTCAAGAAAAATTAAAGAGCGGCAGTAAAACGGGTAAAATAGGGTCAAAATAAGTCAGGCTTAAAACCAACGTATATTATTACGATTGTATAAATGAAACCTAAAACAAACAGAAATGGAAAAAAAAGTATTCAATACATGCCTAATTAAGAGGCGAATGGTGTCCACGCACAAAAAGCATACAATTCAACTTGGATAATAGGTGGATTCGGAAAAGAACGGGTTTTAAAGGGAATGACGTACATTTATTAAGGCAGTGTTTTCATGTCTCTTTGTTAAGGGTCGTTACTTCGCTGATTATTTTCCGGGTTACCGATTCTGAATTATTTCCAGAAAATTAAAAGCATAGAGATTACTTAATCTAGTGGCAAGAATCTGTAACATTTTAGCAGGAATCTAACATTTAGCATACTTTTACAGATGACTAGTTGTCATCAAGAATGTGTGGTTTGACTAGTAAGAAGGGAGTAAGAATTGGCTGAAGTTTTCAAATGAATGAATTGGAGCGAATGTTTCTATACAAAATGCCTTGTAACTTGACGGAGTAAAATAAAAAGAATGAGTCAAAGGTGATTTTAAATAAACTGGTAATTTTAAGAAACGAAGTTATTTTGATTGAGGAAAATTTGATACGCGGGGAGGATTTTTCTGAGGGGGAACCGTCTGAGGAGGGAATTAGCTGACACAATAAATACCTGAGCAGCTAAAAGAAACTCGTTAAAAACCTAATTCGAAACTTGATTTTTCATTGGATTTGCCCTGCTCGTTAAAAAATGAAATATTTTCTCAGAAGCAAGGCCGTATCCAGAGGTGGTTTAGCCCCTCTGAAATTTTTGTCAGACTCGTAAAAACTCAACCAAAATATATATAAACAAATTTTTGATGTTTTTTTGTCCCCCTTCCAAAAAAAAACAAAACAAACAGATACTGTTTTGCTTAGAAGTAATGCAATCAATTTTATTTGCCCCTCGATCAGTGGCGTACTTTTGTCAAAATTCTTGGGGGGGGGGGGAGGGGAGCAAAGTTAAAGCCAATTTTCCCAAATCAAATGAAAATGACAGTGAAAACTGAAAAATGATCCATATATTACTATAAAGGCAAAAATATACTAAAAGAACTGCCTGTTTCTCTGGCTACTTGAATTATGCAGGCATATCTTAGTGACAAGATTTTTTGCAGAAACTAAATTTCAGGTAGGGTGGGCAAACTGAGGTCTGGGGGGGGGGCAAAATTGGGTCTAGAGGGAGCAGTTGCCCCTCCTGCCCCATAGCAAATTGCGCCCCTGCCTTCGATCCGTTAAGAAATGGCTCGCAGATTTTTGTAATTTGTGGTAGGCTACTTGTAAGCACCACAATTACTTTTAGTGCCTTGACTAAGTCCTGGGCTGTATTTTCTTCTTTCGCGACAGAAGCCATTTTACTTCTTACGAAATCGCGCATCGTTTTATGCATGAAGGGGTTAGAAAATTCATAAAGATGGGGCTTTCCTTTTATCTGTTGGCCCATACTGACCTTCAAAATAAAAGAGAATATTTATTACTTTTGAAGAAACTCCTACGACGGTTTTAGCATAATCTAGACAGGAAAATTTCAATGACAAGGACAGCTAAGAAGCGTAAATTTATATCCAATATATAGTAATAACCTACATATGTATAAATGCATTCGTTTTTAGCATGTGAGACTTTTTTTAGTGTATGCAGTATATAAACACTAATTCTGAAATACATTATCTTTGAAGCCATGTATGCAGTTTTATTTACCCGTCAACTCGTTTTGAAATGGCTCTCGAATTGCCATATTATGAGGTCTTCTTCCGTCCAGAATTTAGGGTAATAAAGCTTCCATATATAATATTGATCTAACCCCTATGCTATCATTGCTGAAACGTAAAACACAAAACTCGAATACAAGAAGTCCTCAAACTATCTGGTACCCACTGCTATAACTGTATCAAGGAAACAAGACACGAAACCCGCCAAACGGGTATCTGTAATAGAGAAATGGAATGCAAAGCGTGGTTTTCATTGCGTTTACAATATTTAAACTGTTGTTTTTTGGGTTTAGGGGAGGGAAAGGTACCTAGGTCAGGTTACATATTTAATATATGCTATGCTTTACCCTCCCCCCCCCCCCCTAATGTGCAAATATATAGCCCAAATTTGTTTCTAAACTATTATATATTCATCCTATTTTTTTTTTATTAGCATTAACCAAACTTGCATTCTTTTGTGGGTACCATATTGTGCACAAGTACCCTAAATTCTCAGACCTTGTAATTACCAATATTTAGATTTTCCCGATATGACGCTAAACAAAATTTTAATCTATGACAAAGGAGGGGAGGGGGCTTGATCAAAATACAAAAATCACACTTCTTGTGTGATCGCACACAAGAAGTGTACCCTTATCATCAACAATTCTGTTTGGACGTTAGAGCAAATGTATTGCAGATTCGGAGTTAGTTAAAGAGAGAATACTTTCAGACTCTAAACAATAACCTATAAAACATCTAGGGCAAGGTGGATGGTGCACAGTTCAGCAGACAAAATAGAGGATCCCAATGGAAGGAGAATATAAAGATTAAGGTCCAGGGATGGAATGCATGAAGCTGCTCCACCTCTCTTACCATGGATAGATTAATCTGTATAAATTTGTCTCTGATTAGGGCAATTTTTCGAAATTTGTTTTGAAAAAATAGTTTTCACCACATGATGATATGGAATCAGGTTTTTATTTATAGGAATAAGATCATATTGGCAGTATGGCCAGCCTATCTCTTCTGGAGGGGGTACAAGCACATAAGGCTGATTAAGAAAAATTTTACCAGTTTATCTTGACGAAGTTCATTCAAATAGCTCAACCGATTGAAAAAGGCTAATTATTTAAGTCTTCTGAACTGTAACAAGTCATATTGAAATACTGTTTCAAAATATCACAATTTATTGAAAAAAAAACAAGCTTGAAAATGCATAAGAACTTAGGACGGTATTGGTAGCACAATGTTGCAACCATCGAAAGGAATATTCAGTTTACCTGTCCATTAGGAATCAGATTACCTGTCCATTAGGAATCTGATGGAAATCTTCTGTCACGAAGATCTACTTTCACCCTTGCCCTGAGGGCTGTGGGGGAGGTGGTTGTTATTCTCAAAGACCTAACTTCTTGAATTTTCAACTACGTTGAACGAAATGGCTATCTCAAAATTTTGATTGGATGTGTTTGGGGAAAAGGTGGGCGTGAGAGGGGGGTTTGTTGTCCTCCAATCACTTTTGACTATTCAAAAGGGCACTACCCCTTTGAATTTCCAATCGAATGAGGCCTTTTTGAAGTTTCTACGACAAAGCTTTCTATAAAGACCTTATATGCCCCCAGGGCATAACTTACAAACCTTGCCCTGAGGGCTATGGGGGGAGTGTCCTCCTCAAAAACATAATTTCTATGTGGAAATCAACTAAGTAGAACAAAATAGCTATCTAAAAATTTGGATTGGATGTGTTTGGGGAAATGGTGGACGTGGAAGGGGTGTTAGATGCTCTCCGATCACTTTTGACTCTTAAAAAGGGCACTAGAAGTTTATTCCCCTTTGAAGTTTATACGACGACCCCGTCCATATGAAGTGCCTCTGGGGAAAAAAAAATAGAACATTGAAGCCGAATGACCTTTACTATAGGCAACGCTATAGCGTTGCCTCTGATATACAGAATAATTGTACCTAAAACATTAGACATGTAGGCCCGCTATACTTTAACTCCCCCCCCCCCTAATATGCAAACATATAGCTCAAATTTGTTTCTAAAGTGTTATATTTTTATCATACTTAGGTATATCAAACAGTTCGTGGTAACGAACTGTAAGTAAATAGCGACCCGGCTCAATAGTAACCGAAACTCTAAAAAACGGAATTTTGATACCAATAAATACATCAAAAGAATCAGATTTTAATGCTGAATTCAAATATATAGATTTCATCAAGTTTAGTCTTACCCATTAAAAGTTACGCGCATGAGAAAATTTGCGTGATTTTCGAAAAAAGGGAGAAACACCCCCTAAAAGTTACAGAACCTTAACGCCTTGCTCTTTACGCTAAAGTTTGGCTCTTTCTCACAGGTCTATTTTTTAAAACAATAAAAAAAAACTTTAGTGTAAAGAGCAAGGCGTTGAGGAGGGGACATCCTTTTTCATATACGGAATAATTTCTGTTCGTTTTAAGTTTTAATGTTGCTGCTTACTTTCAGTTAAAAAAAACTTTTTTTTTTTTTTAATTTCTTTAGGATTGAGCGTCAGAAACAGGTTCTTCTTAGATGAAGATTATTAGGTCGAGACTATATCATACAAGTAAATAATTTTTTTTCTTTTTTCTCAGTAAAAATACTTAAAAAACAGCAGTTTCAAATCTAGGACGGGAAATACCCCCAAAATAACACTCAAGCACAATCGTTAAATCATTCTGAACCTCGACAATTTTTTTTTTTATTTATTTTTTTTTTGGGGGGGGGGGTTAATGTAACCATCTTTGGAGTCAGGACTGGGAAACCATATTATTTTTCTGTAAAATTAAAAATTCGTACATACATATGTTTGATTATAAGATCTTCGTAGTTCTTCAGAAAATAAGGCACATTGACTATCCCCAATGAGCATTGTTCAAGATTTCAGATGTTAAATTACGGTCAGCTGTTATTGTTTTTAGGGTACTAGTCTAGAATCCGGTAAGTGCGCGATAAGTGAAGTTTCGTGAATGCAAATGAAATAAAACAAAATAGGGTAAAAATAAAATAGTTCAGAAACAAATTTGGGCTATATATTTGTACATTAGGGGGGGGGGTGGGGGTAAAGCATAGCATATATTAAATACGTAACCTAACCTAACATAACCCAACTTAGGTACCTTTTAGCCCCCTAAAGCCCAAGAAACTAAAGTTTCTTTTTAAGTTTAGGCTGTAAATAAATAAAGTTAATAGTTTGTTTCCATTTGGGGGTGTTTGGGAATTTTGTGTATTTGGGAGTTTGTTTGGTATGAAGGGAGTTTATGGCATAGTGAAAATTTGGAGTGAACGAATTGTATTTTTGTTGAATTTATTGTAATTTTAGTTCCACCGTGGTAGAAGGGCGTATTTCAGAAGGGCACAAAAGCGACCGGGCAGTTTTTTGGTCTTTTAATTGGAAATTACTTGTTAAAAAACTCAAATTATTTTTATCTTGCTATTAATTGTTCAGATTTTAGGACTACTTGAAAAGGTAAATGTTTTAACTATATATTTGCTTTTTAAGTCTAGGTGGTATATAAATAAAGTTAATAGTTTGTATTTTAAAGATGATGGTACCAGTAAGAGCAGGGTTTTCCATTTGGGGTGTTTGGGAATTTTGTGTATTTGGGAGTTTTTTTGGGGGAATGAAGGGAATTTATGGCAGATAGTGAAATTTTGGAGCGAACGAATTGTATTTTTGTTGAATTTATTGTAATTTTAGTTCCGCCGTAGAAGGGCTGTCCTATGTCGGAAGGGCCCTCTGAAAAACAAAAACAAAAATGGCTGGCCACTTTTTTTGGTCTCTTAATTGGGAATTACTTGTTGAAAACTCCAAAATTATTCTTATTTAGCTATTAATTGCTCAGATTTTAGGACTACTTGAAAGGGTAAATGTTTTTAACTTTATTTGTTTTTAAGTGTAAATAGTACATAAACAAAGTTAATAGTTTTGTATTTTAAAGATGTTGGTACCAGTAAGAAGAGAGAAGGCGGGATAAAAAAAAAATTAGTGGCGTCACATGAATATTACATCGCTTAAATACTCCTACTATTTAATTCAGGTGCGTCAAATGCTCTGGCTGTAACCTGCACAGGGCTGTTATCCTACTTATTATTGACCAAATTCAGGAATGGAGCACCTCTTCAACGAATTGTTGAGGAATTTGAGCAACTTAGGAATGATGTGGTTTCTAAGAAAGTAGACTTGGCTTTCAGAGGCGATTCACATTATGCCATTGCCTATGCAGTAAGTTTTTTTTTTTTTTTAAGTCATTGGTCGCTTGGCATCCTGCTGGTCCTGCTTGCCGTTTGTCCAGTTTGACACCCTGACATTTCCCATGAAGAGTTGGATAAAATTTATTCCACCAAAAATAAAGCTTTTCGAATAATTTTTCAAAAGGGCAAAGTCCCATACTCTGTTTCTAAAAAAAGCTAGGTTGGAAACGTTTGAGCTTAGGAGAAATACATTGTTTCCGCTTTTCGAAAAAATTAGTACTAAATTCTCGCACAGCAAAAATTTCCCTCTAGAGACACTCCCCATCGAGATCTGACCCGCTCCGTGCTGTTTCTCAACCTGCACTTATCCTACTCAGTACTTTACTACCAAGATCTGAAAAAGCTCTTGTCCCCTATATTACTTGCACGATGGAAAATCATCTCGATTGTTCTCCTCTTCCTTGTTGTCAATATCACTTTCTTCCTTTACTCCTTCTTTGTGTTTTATTATTGTTTTTTTTTTAATTGTTGTAGATCTTTTTGGCTTGTTGTTCTTTAACTAATTTTATACGAATTGTTCGTTGTAAAACATTTTAATTTTTTTTTATGTCAAGCTGTTTTTCCCTCCTCAATTAATTGGCATGTTTTTCATCCTTTTTCAATGATTTTTTTTAGGGGGGGGGGAATTTGACTGAAATTTAAAACGGTTTACTGACTCCAAATCTTGTAAGACAAAAATTTCGTAAGTATATGGATTAATAAATCAGTGACTTTGGCTGTGAATTCCTTTCTTATGGGTAAGGTGAAGAACTCTGTGTATTCCTCCATGGCTGAACGTTATACCAGAACAAAACTTGTCTTATCAGAACAAAAAGTCTTGTTCTGCGATACTAGAATGCTGCGGCACTTTGCGTGTAGCAACACAACATAAGCGTAGGTGGAAAGTTAAGTCTTTTCTGATTATTTGCATTTGCTTTTGCAAAATCTTTATGCAAGGAAGAATAATTTGTCACATGTACTAAGGAAGTGTTTTGCATGTTTGGAAATTTTTTCCATTTATTGCTTCTTAGAATACTTGTCCCACTATAATTCTCTCCTCTAGATTTTGGAAATTATCTTTTTTGTACTTCTTTTGAAAAATGCCTTTTTTGATATTTTCTATGAAAATATGGAAAAAATAAAAATCCCCCACCCCCTTAAGTTTCTTCCCTATTAAATGCATAGAATGCTAAAGAGTTTTTTGTTCAAAAGACGTTTTTTTTACTTTCTTTTGAAAAATCTAAAGAAATAATGAAACTGCCCTTTACCCTAGATTTTGACCTCCCTCCAATTTCCTTGAATTAACCCCACTGATTTAGAGTAAAATGTCTACTTAGTTTGTAGTCTGTTCTTTGCGTAAAATTGTTTTAGCATCATTTGTACTTATTCACGACCAATGAGGATCCCTAATAAATGCAGTAAAATGCTAAGGAATTTTAATATATTCATTTTTGTGTAATTTCTGAGCCTCTTGTAAAATTTTGTCTGGGCCTCTAAAACAGTCGTGAAAACTATTGTAGTATTCACACCATAACAAGGGGATGTTTGAAATCAGAATGCAAAGTGAATACGTCAGTGAACTGACTTAAGTAAAGAAGGTATAGAAATGGAAATAAAGAAAGACATGGAATATATTTTTACAGAGCTTGGAAGAAAACTGCTCCTGAAAATTTCAATTGTACGACCGACGTCAGAAGTGTAAAGATTAAATCGAACCTACGTAATGGAATAAAATCAATATCACACAATGAGTCATCAATTAAAATGTTTGAAGGTTTCTTTTCCTTTGTCTGGTCTACTATTTAAAAAAGAAACTTCTGCCTTTCTCTCTTTATCTTTATTTCTTCGTTTGTCAGATGAAAAGGTGCTGTGATAGTCGCAGCTATATAATGGAAGCAGTTATATTTATTAAGTCGCAGTTGCATATATGTGGTTGTCACAGAAATTTAGGTTTTTTGTTACTTCTCAATGTAGATAAATGAAATTTTGTATTTAATGATGTTGAATGATCTGATCTATTGAATTTCAACCTTTTTCTTATTTCACAAGTAGAATCCCTTTTGCTGGCTAAGTCCACTATTTGTTGCTCACTTTACTTTTTCCGGTCTTGGGTTCTTAGGGATGTTAAAATGAAACTCAAGCTAGGGTATTCGAAAATTGTAGGAAATCGGAGTCGCTACAGAAGACGAGGTTTATCTAGATTATACTCCAGCTGTTGCGACCATTCCTTGTTTTATATGCCAGTGCTAGCAGTATTTTTAAAAAAAATAGTGATTCAATACGAGCGAAGACCGACTAATACTCGTTTATTAAATTATTGGTTTTCCTTTCTAGATCTTTCCGTAATAGTAAATTAATTTCTTTGTTGATCATATATAAACAGATGTAATTCAAACATATCAAGCAGTAAGTTTTATATTATTAAATAATGCACCGTTTAAGCCCAGGTCTGTCGATTCGTCGTATCCTCCTTTTCTTGTAATTAGGTTCAATTTTTCGTGTTTTTGTGTTTATTGATTTGATGATTCTTGTGTCTTTGATGATTTTTTGTTTTTGATAGTTTTTTTGTGTCTTTTGGTGATTTTTTTTTATTTCTTATTTGATCAATTTTTATAAAATAGTGGGCAAAAATCGATATTATTGATTAACTGTTATATAATTAATTTTATTAGGTGGAGCTTCTTGATTCGTCAGTTAAAATGGAAGTGGATAGTCAAACAAAGGACCAAGTCTTGTCGCCGATTACGACTGTTCCAAATGTTCTGGACTTGAGCTACCATGCAAACACAGTTATTCAAGCCTTCTTGGCTGATTCAATATTATGTAAGTAATTTATTGAGTTTGCATGCGTATTATAATATACAGTGTGGCTCAACTCAACAAGGATGACAAAGTACCAATGACCTCAATACGAATTGATCGCCCTCTTATGGTTCTTTCACACTACGCCGTCAAACCTCTTATACTGGCATAACTTGAGACTTTGCGTTATGTAAAAACACAGAGGAAATTTTGCCTTAAATCAGGCAGTGCCTAGCAGACTCGGTCTGTGCATAGGATTTTACGTTTGGTTAGCTTACGTTACGTTATAGAAAACTGAACATAATAGTATTAAAACGGGATTTCTGGATGAGTAATTTCCTAAACTGCCTATCACGCTTTATCAAAGCTTAGGTTTGATCTCACTCTCATAATAGTAATAAAGCGGGATTTCTGGATGAGTAATTTTCCTAGACTGCCTATCACGCTTTATCAAAGCTTAGGTTTGATCTCACTCTCATGGTCCTTTCACACTACACCGTAAAGCCTTTCATACTAGCATAACTTAAGCTTTGCTTTATGTAATCCTACAGAGCAAATTTTGTCCTTAGCGTAGGCAGTGCCTAGCAGACTCAATCTGCACATAGGATTTTACGTTCCGTAAGCTTATATTACGTTATGGAGAACTCTACATAGTAGTAATAAATGGGATTTCTGTATGAGTAGCTAATAAATTTTGTATACTAAATTGATAAGCTTTTTCTAGACAGCCTATCACGCTTTATCGAGGCTTAATTTTCCCCTCACTCTAATGGTTCTTTGACACTGCGCTGTAAAAACCTTTCACGCTAACATGGCTTAAGACTTTACGCTGTTGCCAAATAAACTCGAGCTCCACACAAAATTTTGTCTTACATAAGCTTGCATTACATTATGAAAAAATTAATCTAGTAGCGATAGAATTCCTTGATGAGAAGTTAGTAAATAGTAGAAACCCAATCACTCTTTATCGAAGGTTAATGGCCCTTCAACAGTACACTGTAAAATCTTATACCAGCATAACTTGAAAGTTTGCGTTATATAATCCTACAGACCAAATTTTGTCCGTAAAGTTGCCAAGTAAACTCGAGCTCCACGCTAGATTTTACCTTAAGTAAGCTTGTATTAGGCTATTAAAAAATCAGTAAAGGAGCGACAAGATGGAATATCTTGATGAGCAGTTAATAAAATGTAAATTAAATTATAGAAATCCTATTACGCTTTATTGAAGCTTGAATTTCAGTCTATATTCCACATTTTGAGTTTTTAATAGTTGGCTTTTGATGTCTGTGATCCTTTTTGACGATGATTACTGTGGTTTTATGAATTTTAACGTTAGCCTGGCGAAAGAGATTGTTGACGTGTGAAGACTACCTTTGCAGTCTGTTTCCTGGCTTTTAGGCTGCCATGATTAAATGACGGTAAATTATAAGTATCTCGATTGCTCCTACAATTTCTGATACGCTCCGCATGATCCGGCTCTTTTTGGTATTATTTTTTGAAGTTTTGCCCTCCCTCCGTAATAGACTCATGCGTGCTTGCCTGTCATAAAAAAAAAAACTCTTTAGTCGTTATATCCAAAAACAGGTAAAAACAAGAAAATACGTTCATTTATAGATGAACATATTGACAATGTACTTGCTTACATTTGTGTTAAAGCTCAAATGACGCTCGTGCTATAATTAGGGTGCAAGGGGGACGACTTCCCAGTTCATATGTCCAGTAAGTTTTGTTCGTTTTGAGTTTATGTTGAATATCAGTTCTATTTTTGGTACATTATAAGTTCATTATTGGTTTCGTTTTCTCAAGTCTTTTTTTATAAATATCCGTTTCTTTTAATTTTAATATTTGTCTTTTAATATCTATTTTTCTAAACTAAAATTGGGGTATAAGGGGGATGATTTCCCAGTTCAAAGTGACTTTTTGGGGTGTTTTCACCCTTTCTTGAAAAGCAAGTAATTTTTCCGGGGACTGTAGCTTTTGATGAGTAACATTAAACTTAAAGAATTTTATATTTTTGGAACAGCATAAGAATCCCAATTCTTTTTATGTAATAATTGTTAAGACACATTTTTCTTAGAATTTTGGTTAATATTAGGTCGAATCGCTCCTTACTTACAGTTCTTTACCACGAACTGTTTGATCTAATAAATTCGCAAATAAATTGAGTTCATAAATAACTCACTGATATTGCAAATAAAATTGAAATTCATATGTTCTGGCGTTCTGACTAAGCAGAATCAAGTTGTTTGTTTCAATAACCGATAGACCGGTGGTAAAATGATTGTGGTCTAAAGCGGAGCGTTTTTCCATTGATTTTGGCTTGTTTTGTAGTGGCCTCACGCATACCCATCAGTTTTATTGGCCGATTTTTCTTTGTCCTCTTGTGTAATCCACTCTATAATAATCGCTAAACAACATATTACTTTGTTTGTTATATCGCAAACGAAAATTCGTAAAAAGTAAATAAATTGGTTGGTAAAGTTTGTACGTAAATAGATTCTTTCAATTCGTAAATAAAATTTAAATTTTATTGCTGCTGACACTGTGAATAAATAGTAGCACTGTTGCTTTTTTTTTTCTTGCTTCGTGGCTCCTCTTTGAACATCATCCTCCCCTCAAATTATCATCAAAGATAATTGTGAAGTTGAGTTCTGACTGAAGACGATAAATTTGTAGCCCCCTCCCCCCTCGCCTGATCTGTCACTGATGAAGATTATGACTACAATCACTATTGCGAAATAGTGAAGTTGATGAAATAGATTTACGGGATCTATTACTTGTAGGATAAATATTTTTTTAATTGAAAAAGTAATTCTTGATTATTTTTATTTTGAAGAATCTAGGTTAGTTTTTAGGGAGATGTTTTATCTTATTTACAATAATTTTTTGTCATTCAGGGCTACTATTTCAAAATTTTAGCTTTGCCTTTGAAAACCTTTCTAGGGTTGTTTGATTTTTTCAGGGGCGTCCCCCCCCCTAAAAAATAGACAAGAAGTTTAGCATATTACTACCAACTAAAAAGCGTGTGGGGAGAAAGTTCAAGTGAAACGAAGGCCAACTGCGAATAAAAAGAGTGAGACACGCCCTTTTGTTGTGAGAAAGAGCATGACTTATCTGTTCTACCTCATTTCGAAATAAGTATTTTTTTTTCAAAATGCAGCCAGTAGATAAATATCTGCTAGTGGAGTATCTATATAATTCTAACATTGTAATGTGTAATTCGCTATAAAATATAATAACAGGTCATTCACTTTTACAAGAAAGTTGTGAGATGCGTTTGTTTTGGGGGAGCGACATTTTAGATAATTGTGCTAGTAGTGTGTATAGCACAATTGTATATTTCATCCTTTCAGCTTTGGCCTTGTTGTCCAATTTGAGTCCTGTTGATTTTACGGTGCCCAAGTTTGAAGTTACGCGATCTCGAGATGCTATTATGAATTCGGCGCTTCAGTTATGTGACGTTCTTCGTTATGAATTCATTGTAACTCCGCCTTGTCAAGATAACGAAACAACACTACTTCGTCTTTTAGAAGATTTCAAATCTAAGGGAATTGTATCAGATCCAATAGTAAGTTGATATAGTATTTATCTAAATAAAAAAAAAAGTTCAATTTTCCTATTTCCGGACGTCGGAATAGCTCTTCTATGCTACAGTACCCATAACTGACCTGAAAAATGTTGACAAATATCAAATTTATTACCAGTCAGTGGCATATGCCGTATAGTTACACCTGTTGATAAATAAGCCTAGATGTTAAAGAAAATTAAAGTTAATTAAAATTAAATTTAAATTAAATTAATTAAATTTAATATTATTTAGAAAATTTTTAGTTATTTTGAAGATTATTTTGAACATCATATATTAACACTATTTGTTCCCAAGTACTTTCTACTAATACCATGTTCTTGTATCTTTTAATCGATTCATTACACATACATGAAAACTGCTGTTCCATGCATTCTATCTTTTTAATTCTAAAAAATGATGCTGTTATTCTTTTACATCGTTGTTAAAAATAGCTTAACTCTCCATATTACGTATGGGGTACTTGGCAGTGGTCATCTATGGTTCTGAAACGCTTCTACAGGAAGAGAAAGATTTGTCAAATCTTTTCCAGAGGCATTGTCCACAGATAGGTTTAGATACCCGTTTGACTGATGATATGTTAAACAACAATTTTTATGAAAAATGTAGCTCTGTCTCACTTTTGAGGGATATAATGAAATAAAAATTAAGTTTGCTAGGACACGTTTCACTGAGGAAGGATGACAGATTGCCAAATACTGTTCTTTTTGACCATCTATCTGGGGCTAAAGAAAAGCAGGTCGTCCCCGTATTGGGTACGAAGAGGTAATGACAAAGATTTTAAGGAAATTGAAACTTCTTGGGAGTGGGTAAAGAGTAAAGCTTTGAATGGAAGGAGGGGGGGGTAGGAGGAGCGTGCGCAGCTATGATGACCTCAGGTGACTTTGTGCTGTAGCAACTTTTCAATAGTAGTAGTAGTACGATGTTTGTGCGGTAGACGTGCGTAATTTTAATTCTATCCAAAAATGTGATTACAATATATCTCGTGCAATATGATTTTCTCGTTAGAATTGTTTTATCAATTTATGAGTGTCTCTGGTATTTTGCTGAACAATATTTTGGAGAATTTTGCTTTATATCTGGCGCTACTGTTTATGTCAGATGCTGAGTTTTGTTTAAAAAAAATCTAAATTTAAGATCATTAAGTGAATGCTAACCTTGGTATTAACGTTCTACTTTACTAAACCCTCTCTTTATTTCTTAGATGGATTTTTATATTAGTATATTCTGTTTCTGTCATTGGATTTTGAAAATACTAGACGTCAATTTCCAGGTAGCGCCTCTTTTTTAAAGATGTCACTTGATTTCAGTGGCTGTTTGGGAAATGATTATTGGTTCAAAGAACTGATTTTTTGCACTGTGTTCTTCCTGCCTGGATGTTCTTTTGTTGGCTGCTTTGACAATGGGATTTTGATTATACGGAATTGTGTTAATTTTGTTCTTACAGCGTGTAATTTTGTTGCACTACTCTTTCTGGAGCATCAAATTTAAACTTTTTGAAGTTTGAAACTTTAGACTTGAGAATTTTGGAGAATCCTAGATTTGACTTGATATATATTAAGTCAATACTTAGTCTAAGTCTAATATCTAGATCAAGTTATATACCTAGATTAGGCTCTAGAATCTAGGAGAATCCTAGACTTTCATGAGTCCTAGAAATTCAACAATAAAGAGAAAAACGCAACGAGGAAATTTTAAAGACTGTGAATTTTAGAGGAAAATTAATTTGATATTCGGCTATATGTTTAATAGCCGTCCTGTATGTTTAATAGCCAAGCAGAAAAGTATAATAAAAATAAACTAAAACTTGCGATAAAAACGAGGAAACTGAAATTAAGACTGAAACTGGAAGTTTGATTTATTTGTAATATCGTTTAGTGCCTTTCACACGACGTACGGAATTTCCATGCTGCGTGGTTAAGCTACTTTAGCTTAAGTACAACGTTTCACGCCTAGACAAGTTCTTTCACAGGCTAACGTAGAAATCAATAAAAATACTACTACTACTGCTACTACTAGTAACAACTCACCGCATCACCAAGCAGCCTGAGGTCAACACAGCTACGCACGCTCCTCCTCCAGCACAATTATTCAAAGCCTCCCTTTTACACCCTTCCAGGAAGTTCCAATTACCTTTAAGTCTTTCTTTATGACTTCCTCCCACCCCAGATGGGGACGACCTGCTTTCCGTTTAGCCCTAGATGGTTGGCCGAAAAGAACAATCTTCGGCAATCTGTCATCCTTCGTCCGCACAACGTGCCCTAGCCACCTCAACCTTTCTTTCATTTTAGCCCTAGAAAGCGGTATTAAACCGCATTTTTCGTACAGCCTACTGTTTGAAATACGGTCAGTCAGCCGGGCACCCAGAACAATTCTTAAGCAATTTCTCTAGAAAACATCTAGCAAATCTTCATCCGCTTTTCGGAGCGCCCATGCTTCAGAGCCATATTCGACCACTGTCATCACTGTAGCTTCTAATATTCTAATCTTGGTTTGCCGACTTATCTTCCTATTCTTCCAAACTTTTTTAACTGTGAAAAAACACCCTGAGCCTTGGCTATTCTACTTTTAACATCTTCACTGCTCCCACCGTCTTTACTAATAATACTACCAAGGTAAGTGGAGCTTCCCACCTGATCAATATTTTCGTTACCCAACGTCACCTTTTCATCTTCACTTATTCCTAGCCTTAGTGACTTAGTCTTCTTAGCATTAATTTTCAAACCTATTCTAGCACCCTGAAATCGCAAAACCTCTAAAAGTTCATTCATTTTGCTCACACTTTCATCTAGGATGCTTAAATCATCAGTATAATCTAAGTCCAGGAGACTTTTTTCTCCCCATTTGATTCCGTGGTCTCCCATTGACTTTCCGCTGCTGCTTAAGACACAGTCCATCAAAATAATCCATATAAAGGGGGATAGAACGCAACCCTGCTTAACTCCTGATTTAATACAAAACCAGCTGCTAACCTAATTTCCTACCTTAACCTTAGCAGTGTTATTCTCGTGCATAGCACTAATCACTTTAATGTATTTGTCTGGTATACCATACAAGGATAAAACCTTTACTAAAGCTCTTCTATCAACAGAATCGAACGCTTGCTCATAATCTATAAAACTGAGGACCAAAGGTGTTTGAAAACTCAGGCACTTCTCAATTATTAACCTAAGAGTGAAAATTTGGTCGACACATCCTCTACCTTTTCTAAAACCGCACTGTTCTTCTTTTAAAACTTTGTCTACAGCATCTCTCAGTCTAAAAAGTATCATATTACTAAGTAATTTGCTACCTACAGAGACCAGACTATTGCCTTGACAATTACCACACTCACTCTTATCACCTTTCTTATAAAGTGGCTTAATTAAGGTTTTCTTAAAATCGTTACGCACTTCCCCTTTTTCGAAAATCAATAAAAATAATCGTCATTAGCTAGCCAAGAATTAAAATTGTGTAATGGACATTCAAGCTCTGATAAACCGTGTGTGAAAGATTCTATAGCATACTTTGTAAGAATCAGTATTATTATAATTTTTTGTTCTGTATTGGTAGTGCGAATTGTCGGTAACAAGGAATTATGTTTTTTTTGTATTATTTGTATTTATGGCATAACTAATTTGTGCATATAACCAGTATTTTTTTTCTCCTCTATTCCTGGCACTCCCCTAGGATAACTTGCCTTTGCAATTTCATGCGCAGGCGAGAAGATTTGGTTTAAAGACTTCGTTTTTCCTGTATTATATACATCTATGTATTTTCTTAAGTTTTATTCTTATTGATAAACTTAACTTAAACGCGTTGATTGTGTGGTATATGCGTTTATTGCAATGGCACCCGACCCCCCCACAACCCTAATTTGGAAAAAATGTATTTAATTCTGATAAAGATGCTTTTAAATTCAATTTAGAAATTCAATCGGATGTACCATAGAATTATTGTTCTTAGATTGGTCTTCTCGTTCCTATGCGTTTCACTTGTTTTTCATTCTATGGGAGCATACATTTAAAATTACATATAATATAGATGTAAATACACATATACATATTAAATGTGCATTTGAAATTGACTTCCTCGCATATTTAATGATGGATTATAGGTATCTGTAATACTTGTGATTTAGTAGTTTGTTTTAGAATGAAAACCTTGGCCTCTCTGAGACTGACAAATGGGCAAAGCGAATTAGTAAGCATTTGGAATGGATTGATGAAGAGCATGAAAATGATGTAGGTCAGATGGAATTTGAAGACATGAAACTTGTGGTATCTATAATTTCTTATCTTCTTCTTTTATACATGCGAGTTATTCCATAACTTCTTTGACAGGCTTAAGATACTGGCTCTTGTTAATTGAGCTCAAAGCGTCTTGCTAAGTGAGCTCACAAACAGCTAAATTACAAAAGAGCACAAAGGTCAGTGTCGTGCTTGCTTTAGGCTTCTATCATTCCCTCTCTTTCTGTCTCTCACTGTCCCTCTCTCTTTCTTTTATCTCTTCCTTTTCTCTGTCTGGTTCTTTTTCAATATCCGGAGGACATTTCCTAAGGCTTTACTTGAATTTAAGGCTCTTGAAAACCACTTATTTGATAGAATATGCCTTTCATAGGTTTAATGATAAATCAAATATGCTTTCCTGTCATTTTTTCTATCTATCATTAAAAGATAGATAAAATAAAAGATTAATGATAGATAGAATATGTCTTTGATAAATATTTGAGAGATAAAACGGAATTTCAGATTAAGCCCGTACCTAATACACTCTATCTTAACTATTAGTTTGAAGCTTAATTTTGTCATAGATATATCATTAGAAACTTTATTTTAATATCTAACCTAACCCTGACCTAATCAGGTCAATTCTATTTAAAATGAATATCAGCTATTTAGTCAGTTGTTCACTTTCTATGCCACATGTACGTCAGGTCCCCCCCTGCCTCCCCTCTAACCTTTTTATGATTTCTTGATAAATACATATGTTCTCATTACTTTTTTTTATATTATTTGGTATTTTTGTTATGTGTGTAAATTCGAAAAATGTGAAAACATTGTTAAAGGTGCAGAAATTGAGACAATCAGGTAGAAATACTTTTAAGCTATGCCTCTAAGAAAAATCTCTGGTTGCAACATCGCAAATATTCTGTCTGTGAACGCCTGTTACCCAAGAAAGTGGCTATAGTTAGAACAGAAAGTAAAAACTGTAAGATAGGTAATAGGCTATATAATGATGATAATTATTCAACCCTCAATACAAAAATGAATCCACCTAAACTAGTGCAAAGAACAAAAAGGAAATAAGAATTAACGAAAATATTTAAAAAAAAACTAACACGTCTCGATACTTCCTATTCGCAATTAGGTGGAAAGTCATTTTTGACAGAATATCAAAAACACTATGTCTTGTGGAAATATACCTGGCTATGGGTCCAGAGTAAAAGCTGGATAAAATATTAAAAAAAAAAACGGAAGAATAGCTTAGCCTACGCTTACATTATGCGGAAAAAACTCCATAATGGGCCCAAAAGAAGACATGTGGAGCGAAAAAGTGTTATACAGCCTACCCAGGGATAAAGAAAAAGCAGCCCGTACCGTTTTATTAGCTTTTCTGTCAACTTAAAGATAAAAAGAGCTTTATTGGCTCTAACGCTCTAAAATATAAACGGTGAGACCTGGGAATTTCAAAGAACAAAAATGCGGAAATAATTGTTGGACAAAGATGGGCTGTATCTGTACGTGGCTGAGGAGGGCCGCAGACGACAAATTCAATTTTTGGGGAGCGGCTTGGAGGCTGATTCCATTGATACCAGAACAATATATTTTAAACGAAAATTAGTAGAGGTTGGAGAGCGTAGAGCAGGTAGTAGAGCGGGTAGTATCGACATAGGGCTCATTCAGGTGTTTTAATAATATGTATTATAACGTTTTTTATTCCATTATGGAATTGAGTTAATTGACAAAGGCTTTTATGCTTTTCGAAAAAGGTCAAAAAACGGCTATGAACATTGCTTACATTGCCGTGTCTCCCACAGGAGATGGAAATGATAAAAAACAATTAAACGATGAATAAATTTCTAAAGAAAATTTTAAGAAAATGTGAATTAGCATTGTAAAAAGTAAAAGCTTTAAGACTTATGTAAACTGTTCAGAAGCCACAATTATTAAGTCTAGTTTTTTAGATTTCAGCATCAACTCACCTGTTTCACTCTTTGAGCATTCGTAAAGATATTCTCTGGTTTTTATTTTAGAAGATGTTATACATTTTTAGAGAATAATTGAACAAGTCAATGCTGAAATGGAAGCCTTGGATGATTTGCCCCCAACAACGTGTTGCACTCCATGGCAAAGGCAGAGAATCAGAGATTCACCCTGCGCTACGCGGACAATTGCTCAGCATGCGAAATTTTTTTTTGTTGAAGTTTTTAATACTAAAGTATGCTTAAACACTTTCTTCACAATAAACCACAACATTATTGTTATATTCTTTTTTGCGCCAGGTCATTGGTATATTAAACCCTTAACGGGTATCATCTCTTATTAATTTTTCCTGCTCCTTGTTTTTCTGACTTAATCAATTTTACTTGCGAAGAGTATATATAGATTTTAAAATCCTTTGTTGCCATTTGTACTTCTTTGAATGTTCTTATTTTCTTTTCTTTTTTTCAATGTTTGTGATTCTAAGATTATTGCACTTACGAAAACTGGCGAAATATCTCGGCCAGTGGGCCAATTATAACTTAGTTTTTGAATGCGCTAAAAAACATTGAATTCAGCTATGTGTGTCATCGGCTTAACATAACTTTCACTTTTTATGCTGTCGGGGATTTTTATTCTAATGTTAAAATTCTTTACCATTTTTTTTTGTTACTTGTCGTTTTTGATTTCTACTCTGTACGATTTTTTGATTGTTGACAATTTCCTTCTTATTCAAAGGTTAATGTGAGCAAAGAATGCAAAGATTCTTTACGGGACCAAGCCAGCATTTTATTTCCCATCATCAATAGTTACTGTTATGTGAGTAAAGCAGTGGAGAGTGTCGCCTTTGAACCAATAGAAGAAAGAAGCTTCTTCGAATATTGCAACAAGGTATTGAAGAAGAATGTAAATCTGGAATCAACAAATTTAGTAAGTTTTTCTGTGACTCAATGAGTCTTTCAGAAATTAATCTCACCAAGTCGATTACTTACATGCTTTGACTTTGTTGTGCAAAGGTTATACCTTAGCTTTATGCTGTTACATAAACATACTCTAAAAATGAGTTTCGTGCTTTAGATTGTTGGTAAATTTCCGTAATACCAAACCAATTTCTAATATGAAAACAAGCCCGGTGTGCTTTACAACGGGAAATTGTTTGTCGATGTACTTTTAGCCAGTCAGTTAGTTTTCTGGATGCAAGCAACAGAGCATACGTTTTCTTATTACTGAATCCTAAATGGAAGTGAGTATGTTTCATTACAGAGATTGTATACTATCATTAGGATCCACTAAAAGGTGATAAATTATATACAGTAGGTATATATTTTTTTTGTATTACGGCTGAAAAAGCGATTCGAAACTTTTAGGAATTTCAGAAGAAAAAAACAAATCAACTAACAAATGAAACATTTTCTAGAAAGAAAAGGTGAGGCTATTAAATCAAGTTTATCTTAAAATGTGCAGCATTTTTCCCTTTTAAAGGTAATATTATGGCTATTTGCTTAATTTCAATCCGTCTATTGGCCTAAGGAAGACGGCACGGCCATATTACGTACAAGAGGAGACGACCGTATTACGTATAAGAGGAGACACAAGAAGAGACGGCCACATTACGTACAAGAGGAGACGCCTAGACACAGACTACTGAACAATTCAGCAACGCAACAGAAATACTCCATGGCTTCAAAAATTATTGTCCCGTCAAACATCCACTGACCTCCGACAAAAATTATATATTTTTTTTCGTAAACACAGGATAGACTTCCCAATCTTGTCCCTACAGGGGGGAGGGATTTTTTTTTCAATCTTAGTGAAAACACCAAAAATTATGTTTTTAAAAGTATAGAGTGAGAAGTTACCTAGCAACTGCCCCGCCTTAGCTCCCTCCTCCCCATAGATTTGAAAAATATTTGTTGTGGGTATTTTCATTGAAAATACAGTTTTTTGGCCTCAGTTCCTACTTGTACCTCCAATCATGCATTAAGTTCTTTTTACGATTTCAGTTTTAATAAGTTGCAACTTGTCCACTTTTTCTACTAAATCTTATTGTGAAGAAAGAACCATTTAGATAATTTGAGGACCTCCCCCTTGTGACTGCCTTGATGTCACCCTTTAATTTGGTGTACTTAATTGCACTTGGTAGACTGAGGAGCATGGAGGTGAATGGAACTGTATAAGGAGCCTCGCTCTTTCTGCCAAATACCATTATTTGTGTGATTTTCCAATAATATATTTTAACTTGCACTAAAAATATTTTTCTCTGCTTTGAAATTCCTCAGTGGTCTTCATTGGTAGGTCGTCTTTACACCTTTAAAGAAAATGTACAATTCCATCCCCAAAATACTGCATACTGGTTAAGTTTGCAATCGATTTGTTGCAGTTATTTTTACACCCTAAGTCAAGTCCTGGCACACGAATCTGAAGAAAAGTTTATGAGGTTTTGTAAAACTTCAGCTACAAGAGATATTCTAGAGACCAGCAGACTACCAGAATAAAATCCACTATGGTCGGAAAATCAATTAAAGAGAACTGGCATTTTGTAGTAGAAGAAATTAATGCTCATCTCTGGGGCCAAATACTGTTTTTTTTTTTCGACTTTTCAGAGTAGAACCCTAAGTTTCCAGGGGGGGGGAGGGGCTTAGCTCTTCTGAACTAAGCATTATAATAAAGATTACTACTACATTACAATTAAAGCGAAATCAAAATATATGAAAAACAGGTATAATTTTTTCAGTAAGGCAATGGAAAAAAAACTGATCAAAGGAAAAGAAAAACTTGATCAAAGAAATTGATAAACTATGTTTTACCGCTGGCAAGAGTTGTATGTGCGCGTTCACACTTCTGAAAAAATTGCCAAAAGCACTTCTCTTCGTTTACCCTGATCGAACATAAATTACCCTGGTGATCCTCCCTTCAAGAACAGCTTAAGGCCCATTCACACTGAGATTTTATTCATACCGAAATTCAATCTATTCCGAAACCCTGATGCTAGTGAAGAGAATTGACTATTCTCTATTGATACTTCAAATCGACCCATGTTCAGTCTACGCATTAATAAATTAGTTAAACACTGGGATTAGATAGACATTCCTCACGTGCCTTTTTTAGCGTATTTTTTATTTTCAAAACCCAAATAGAACTATTTCTAAAAATTATCATATTCTTTGACTCAGTGAACTTTAGAAGCAAGCCGGCTATGATTTTGATTTGTATTTTGATTTTGGATGAACCTTTTTATTTTAGAACTACTTCGTAAAACAGGTTAAAAGATAGCGACATACACTACTAACCCGGAAATAAATTGCATATTAACCAGTAAATTGAGGAGAAAAATTTTTAAGGAAAAATCCCGTGCTAAAAAAAATTGAGAAATTTTATCATGGAAAAAATTAGAAATTATTTCGTTGAAGATTGAAGAGTTTTGGGGTACGTTCCTACTTTAGCGTATATTTATTTTCAGGTGAATCTATTGGTCTGGACAGCCTTAAAAACTGTCTTCGCCTTCTTCTCGACTGGAAAGTGCTGGAATTGAGTAACCATGGTTATCTTCGGTTCTACCAGTTCAATCAAGAATTCTATCAAGGACTTGACTACACATTAATATTAGATAGAGTCTTCCAGTTCAAAACTTTATATCAGTAGTACAAACTTACGTAACCGTGTTGATAATTATTATTCACACTGAAGATAGGGGTGTAAATAATGTGCTAATGGGAATTCCGTACTGTTTTGATGCAACAAGTTTTTAAGGCAACGAATTATTGTAAAATCTCAGTAACCCGACGTCCTGATAATCTACTTGCATTTTGATGAACGATTAGTGTTAAAAAACGCTGCTATTGCTTCGAATATTAACACGTATTTGTTTCCTTCTTTCATTCACACATCTTCTTAGTTGTACAAACTTTTTTACCTTCTAAACCTAATAACTGTATTTATGTTCTTTCTGCACTTTATAAAAAAATAAAAACCCTTAATTTTTCTAAGTTAAATGTTGGAAACCTATTGATGCCGTAGTTTCTTTGTGGCAGGCCATTTCATTGTAGGACATTAAATATATATTAATTTTTCACTTAACTGGACTACAGGTGCATTATGTTGACAGATAATGAATTTATGAATTCAAAATGATTCAAGAACTAAAAATCTACTTGTGCCACGGAAGCGGCGACACCTTATTTTACAGATACTGAGTGTTATCCACAAAGTGTTACAAATCAATGACTAAAACCTAAGAAGTGCATATTCGCCCTTCACGTAGATACATTGACAACTTGACATTTCAACATCCAAGAAATACAATAAATGTTTTTGGAAAATGCTCCCATGAAACGTTTCAAAGCATTTGAACCTTTAGGTAAATTAATGCTTGTATACAACAGACTGAATGCAAGCTTCAACAACATGAAACATTTTTTTCTAAGCTTTCTGCATCGAAAAATGCCGTTTAAGTATATAAACTGAAGCTCAAAGAAAGTAAGTATTCATAATTATTGTTCAAAGAACACTAAAACTTATGCTAAGATCAAATGCTTAGCAACCGAGTCCTTCTAGGAGAGATATATCTTGCTTCTGAGTTTTTTTACTGCCAATAGATATATAATAGGAAAGGATTTATTTATATAGTTTTTACTTTTTTTAAGGAAAGGATCTGAATCCTAAGATCAACCTCTTCGCTTTTCGAGAAGCTGTGAGTCCAATGAAAGTTTTTTTTTTACAATTTTGCAGTTTCAATATTAATGATAAAATTTTGAATAACATGGATAAAAATTAATTAATAACAGTTTCATGCATGATTTCCCAATTTTCATTTAACTAATACATTTTTAGTCGAGGACCAGAACCTAAAACCCTCAGTGAAGGATAAGTAGCCTTCGTTATACCAACTAGAAAAAGCTTGTCATAATATTACGTATATCGGGAAGTCTTTGCTATTCGAGCAATTAATTTTGTTAATTAAGAGATGTTAATACTGTAGGAATCTAAAAATAATTACCCAAATATAACGTCTAACTTGCTGTTTTGCGTGGTGGCCTTCTGGCATAAGGCACATCAACGCTGGCACCAAAATTAAAAATATTTTACAAAATAACTATTTTTTCGGGGAAAAAATCTTCTGTTTACCTTATGTTCATTTCTTCTTCTTTTTTTATAACTAATTTGCCCAAATGAAAAAACCTTGACTTTACATCGTCTTGAAAAATAATATACATACAAATTAGACAAATATTTTCATAGAAAATTAGACAAAGATTTAAACCACAAAGCAAAAATAAAACCTTAATAATTTTTATTTACAAATTGAAAGGCCTTATAAATCAAAATAGGGATCTAAATTATTTGGGTATCCGAGAGCAAAGACCTCATTAAATCCAAGGTTCCCTGTCAATGTGCTTTTGTGTTAAAATATAGAAGTTTTTATTATTCCGAATCATTTACTATTTTTATTTGATAGTGCAGAATTTGGAAATCAAAGTTACTGGGATTCTCTTGGGATTTGGGTTATTGGAATTTCACTGTATATGTCACTCGCATTTTGTTTTTTTTATTTTTTGCACTTCGTTAGACTATAATATGTCTTATTATATATGGTTTATTACATTATTATGTATAATATGTTGAAACAAACTATACAATGATCAGTTATCTAACAAACGTTAAAAATAATCAAATTTAAAGAGCTCATTGAGAAAATTGTAGTTGGTCAATTGCACTTGACATAAATTTATTTAAGTCTATTTCGAATAGAGCGATTCTTGTATTTAAATATTTCTTGTGTCACTTTGTTCTTCTTCATTTAGAAAATGAAATGCTGAATCCTCTTCATCCAAGCTTATCTTCATTAACTTTAATTACCTTCATCAATGGTATCTTCATCTAACAGTACGGTTTCTTATGGGTAAGAACAAAGAGTGTGGATAACTTATAAGAGCGAAAACTGGCGCTAGTGTCGGCAAAAAAAGTTATCAACGTCATCCAGCATCTAGTGACTCTTGGTATTTTTTTAGTATAATAATAATAATAATTAATTTAATGTAATTGGTAAAATTAGGGCAGTAGTAAGTATCTGAAACCAGTTACTGACAGAAAAATGATTACTTAGCTTTAAAAAAATGTCAAGTGTTGCCACATTTTAGATGGCGTTGATATTTTTTTTTTGTTGTTGTTGACAGTAGTGCCAGTTTCCTCTCTTGTAAGTTACCCACACTCTTTGGGTAAGAACTTCAGAATGAAACTGGCTCAGTTTATTTTGCATCATAAAAATGTTCAAGTTTAAACTTCGAAGTTATTTTCTTGTGATATGAAGTGCCATTATTTAATCTCTGTCTATTGATATTTGTAAGGCTGTTTTTGATCTTTCTTTTTAAATTATAAAGCATCATAAATCAATGTCATCTTAGCAAAATGAGGTGTAACCTAACTGAGCTGATCCTGAATTCATTGCTAGTGTATATTTTATAATGCAATAGCTAAGGTTTTAAAATCAGATTCAGCTTTACATAATGGGAAATCGAGACTTTGAGTTATTTAGCTTCATAAAGTTCACCCTTTGTCCGCCTTGCCTGCTTAAAATGGACCCCTGGATTTATCTTCGCCTAGATGTGTGTAACCCAAGGTTTAATCCCGGCTGCTGTAAGGCCGATACAATGGCAGTGTCGTTAATTAGTTAATAAAGAATGAGCATGGGTTTAAGTCTGGATCTTGAACTTCAAAACGTCAGGAATCTTGAAGTGAAGAAAGTACAGATTTGTTTTATATTTCGAGCTTTTATTTTAGCACGAAGATGAAGTCTTCCACCCCTCCCTCGTGAGCATATGTCTGAACTAGAGGCACGGGGGCATATTTGTCCCAGTTATAAAATGGTTCTAGGCGTTAACCCCCATCCCCCGGAAAATACCCCCCCCCTGACACGGAAAATACCCCGAAACAATAAGATTGTTTTCTTCTGACTTCAAACTATCCAAATACTTTACCCTCCCCCCCCCCCACCCCCTTTTTGTGCAAATATATAGCCCAAATTATATATTTCCCATATATTCTGTCACTTGTCTTTTCAGCTAAGCTGAAAAAAAACTAACGAAGAAACTGGTGTGTTCTCGAGTTTTACACAGAATAAACTTGGGTCAGTGGCCCATAATACACAAGTACCAAAACTCCTTCCCCCTACGGAAATTAAAAAATAAATAAAACTCAAATAGAATTCTCAAATTTGGAAAGCCTTATTTTCCAGGAGGGTATTTTCCGGGCGGGGGAGGGGTAAACGCTGGCCACTACACATTATATGCTTGCTCGTTGTCAAAAGGAAATGTCAGCCACTTTTAAGGAAGAGCTGAGAGTATTCAGTAGAAACGTTCAAGTATGTTGAAGAATGATTGGTGGGCAGCCAGCCCCCTCCCCCCATACCCTCCTCTCCCCTCGTCTTTCTCCTTTTTAGATGCCCCGTGCCTCAACAATGATCAAAATTGTATAATTGTAATTTTGTTCAAGCTAGTTAAAAGGTCTAATAGCTGTCCCCCAAGGGATGCCCTGTCCCTCACAGCTCTAGGGCAAGGATTGTAAATTGTGCAATTTTTTCTCTCTTTACATGCAGGATTTATCATTAGGGAAAGAGAAAAGTTTTGATTCTGAGTTTAATCGAAAATTCCAAGGGTATTAAATTGAAACTTCGTAGAATGTTGAGCGGTGTCCTAAACTAAATCAAAAGGCACTATGTGTATGCAGTTTATCAAAAAGAAAGATCTGCAATATGTTAAGAACGGCTGAGGGTATTATGTTGAAACGTTCAGAACATGCTAAGGGGGGTGTTTTAAAGCGGTAGGCGACTGAGACCACCCCCTCTGATGCCCTATTTAGCTGCCCTCTGCAAGAATTTTCAACCAAAATTGGGAAATAGCCGCCTTGTTCAAAATAGTCTAAAATTCAAATAACTATACTAATGGGGATGAAAACCCCCCAAGCTTTGGAGAGAAATGTTGAGCATGATCAAAACATACTATGTGCTTAATAATTGTAAAAAGCACGTATTGGCAATATCTGAGGAATAACTAATTATATTAAGTTGGAACTTATAGGGTATGTTGAAAGGCGTGTTGAAAAGGGATTGGAGCATTAGTTGTTGTTTTAGTAGCAAAAGTAATGTCTAAATATTGCCTTTTTGGTCAATTAATGTCCCTGAAAGTTCCGAATTAATTCACTAGGTCATTTTTTAGTTAAGCCCTTTTTGTAACCCGTGAACCCTTGCCTTGTTTCGATTTTATTCAACACTCATGAATCAATTCAATTAATTATTTTATTTATTTAAAAAACAAAATCAGTTATTAGCTCCAACTCAAAAGTGTAGCTTGTGTGAGCTCAACTCTTTCTGATAGGCTCACCTGAATGTCCTTTGTCTTTTTGGACACTAAAGGTCAAACATGCCCACCTTTCTTATAAACAAGTGCTATAATTTAACAACTGGCAAACTGCAAAGCTTACAGCCCTGTCCCCGAGCGCTGCGGGGGGAGGGGGGGGGGAGGGGGGGGGGGGGTTATATACCCAGAGACATAGTTAATGAACGTTTCAACTATGTTGAACAATATGGACGTCTTAAAATTTTCATTGGATATGCATGGGGAATTGTTTGACGAGGGAGGGACCTAATTGCCCTCTAATCACTTTGGACTTAAAAACGGCAACGGAAATTCTAATTTCCAATTGTAGGAGCTGATTTGCGAAGTTTCAATGACAAATCGTTCTATAATTGGTGAAAAACAGCTATGTGTCTGCATCACGTTTTACTTACGTCTTTGATAAAGTTAGCTACTAGGAAAAGAAGGTATGTATAGAAGGTACGTATGCCCTTCGTACGTTAAAAGCACTCCTTCCTTCCCCATCTTCCCTCCCCGATAAATCCCCTACTAAGAGTCTTTATACATTTTTAAGAATATTGCCAGTTGATCTAGTCCTTCCTGTACATTGTGTCCTTTTCAGACTAAAACAAATAAAAGAATTATTACCATTGGCTTTAAATTCTAGTAACTTCTCTTTAGTTTCTTTTGTCCAGAATAATTATTGTTTAAGAAGAAGTTCAGCCAAATTACCTTGCCCTAGAATTCGAAGTGAAAGATCCAGATTTTCTCCTAAAAATTCAATAATAAAGTTCTGGAATGTTTATGAAAGTAATATAGATTCCCGTTTTTCTATTCCAGTTTCTAAAGCTAAATTCAAACTATATCTAATAAGTAATTATAGATGATTATTTATTTATTTGAAGTCATGTAGCCCGGTGCTATTGTTGATAAAAATTTAAATTATTTAATTAAATTTTAATCATTTGTTATTATTATTATTTTTTTTTTTTTTTTTTTTTTTTTAGGGTGCCTGTTTTCGAGTATAACTCACTGTGTAGGCACCCTCTGTAAATATTTTCTTTTCCATTGATTCATATTGTACAAGTGTTATTTTGTCTTGTAGTGATTTAATGAGAATTAAAAAGAACTTGAACATAGACATATTTATTGACACACTGGACATAGCACTAATAAGTACTAAAACTGAGTTGTTTCCAAGTACATAAAAATTACACAAACAGAAACTACAATTACTGTATGCTGTTAAACAAATCCGTGAAAAAGAGAAAAAAAAAGAACGCTCATACTGCGTTGTGTGGTAATAAACTGATTCCAACTGGCTCTGTGTTGTGATTAGTTTGCTCGGGGGTGCATTCGGATGGAAGATACACCTGTGTTTTGAGCTTCTTAGAATGTACTGTCCAAATTTGATTGTAAGAATTTGGAGGTGCTTGTGGAGTGACCCAACTCCCAGTAATTCAAGGATCAATGTAAGGATCATGTAAGGATCAATCCCTAGATCCTTACAATCCCTACCAGTAGCTCCGAACTCCGTCTTATGATCATTCAGCCAGGAACTGTAATAGGGGGTTGGAGCCAGCCATTTTCTTCTGTGGCACACACTGTCCTGGGTGTCACACTCCCTGTGATTCCCACTGTGTACTAGGTCAACTTTGACCGAGTTTATAGAGTCGCACCTCTGACCCCTGTTCAAATGAAATAACCAGCGTCACCAGGAAGCAAGCTCCTGTCCTCTGGGACAAATGGTCTTAGGACAATGGACAAAATAATCGATTACAGTATACATAGAATTAACAAGTACTAATATAGATGAGTAAATAAATCTCGAAACGAATAAAAATTAAATTGAATATACAAGTCAATCTTAAAACGAACAAAAATTAATACAAATATGAATTCGGATGCTGCCCTTTTGCACCTTCCCTAATCGTAAAGGTCCAAAGCTTGTTGAGCCATTTGTGTTTTACTGAAAACGAAATAGATTACAAATATTTCCCTTTGTATTTGCTTTATTGAAAATAAAAATAGAAAGCAGCGAAATCAAATTTTCAGTAGCTGAGTTTCCAGGAACAAGCTTCATTACAGTAAATATTCAGTTTATTTTCAATTGTTTTTTCCGTCATCTCAGTTATTATAGTGGTTTTATTTTTATTCATAATTGATACTAAAAATCTACAGAAGTATAAGGATCTAGATGCGTGTAGTTTTCAATAAAACACAAACGAAGCAATAGGATTAGATTTTTACAACTGGGAAAGGGAAAAAGGGAGAGCGAAACTCCTCTTTACAATAATTTTTGTTCATTTTAAGTTTATCTTAAAATCTGTTTAAGTGGATGAAAAACAGTTGAGTATTATTCCTGAGTTATGCCTCTTGCAACCTCTTTGCAAACTCCTCTTCGCAATAATTTTTGTTCATTTTAAGTTTGACTTAAAATCTGTTTAAGTGGATCAAAAACAATTGAGTATCATTCCTGAGTTATGCCTCTTGCAAACTCTTTGCAAACTCCTCTTCGCAATTATTTTTGTTCATTTTAAGTTTTGACTTAAAATCTGTTTAAGTGGATAAAAAACAGTTGAATATCATTCCTGAGTTATGCCTCTTGCAACCTCTTTGCAAACTCCTCTTCGCAATAATTTTTGTTCATTTTAAGTTTGACTTAAAATCTGTTTAAGTGGATCAAAAACAGTTGAGTATCATTCCTGAGTTATGCCTCTTGCAACCTCTTTGCAAACTCCTCTTTGCAATAATTTTTGTTCATTTTAAGTTTGACTTAAAATCTGTTTAAGTGGATCAAAAACAGTTGAGTATCATTCCTGAGTTATGCCTCTTGCAACCTCTTTGGAAACTCCTCTTCGCAATAATTTTTCTTCATTTTAAGTTTGACTTAAAATCTGTTTAAGTGGATCAAAAACAGTTGAGTATCATTCCTGAGTTATGCCTCTTGCAACCTCTTTGCAAACTCCTCTTCGCAATAATTTTTGTTCATTTTAAGTTTGACTTAAAATCTGTTTAAGTGGATCAAAAACAGTTGAGTATCATTCCTGAGTTATGCCTCTTGCAACCTCTTTGCAAACTCCTCTTCGCAATAATTTTTGTTCATTTTAAGTTTGACTTAAAATCTGTTTAAGTGGATCAAAAACAGTTGAGTATCATTCCTGAGTTATGCCTCTTGCAACCTCTTTGCAAACTCCTCTTCGCAATAATTTTTGTTCATTTTAAGTTTGACTTAAAATCTGTTTAAGTGGATCAAAAACAGTTGAGTATCATTCCTGAGTTATGCCTCTTGCAACCTCTTTGCAAACTCCTCTTCGCAATAATTTTTGTTCATTTTAAGTTTGACTTAAAATCTGTTTAAGTGGATCAAAAACAGTTGAGTATCATTCCTGAGTTATGCCTCTTGCAACCTCTTTGCAAAATCCTCTTCGCAATAATTTTAGTTCATTTTAAGTTTGACTTAAAATGACTTAGTCGGAATTTGAGAAATTTCACTTTACTAATTTACTTGAGACTGTATTTAGAGGGCCTAGAACAATATTTTCTTGCACGAAGAGCCGTAAAAATATGCAAAGTACCCTTAAACCATTAATTTTTCTTTTGAAAAATTTTCACACATATTGGGTAGGAAATAATTAACCTTCTTTCTTCTTTCATACTGTACTTTTGTTTAAGATGGCTTCCTAAGTCCCAGAAAGTTGCAATTTGTCCTTAGGGCTTTGCTGCAGAGCTTCGGTGGATCAGCTTGTTTTGATTGATTGGAAATAAAGAATGGTCGTTTGTCTCCTGCACAGTATCTGTGCAGCTTTGCTGCTCAATTTACTGAATAATGTGCAGTAAGAAATAAGTTGTTTTAGTGGAACTAAACTACACCTTTACCGTCCTCCTATTTACACACATATCTACTCTCATCTGACTCCTAGGCCCTAATTCTGCCTGTTTGAAACAATATAGTAGCCCTATTTGATATATTAGACCCACTGAGTTCCATCATTTTACTTAAATTCCAAGTCTAAAAATTGTATGAGGCGTAACCACGCTTCTTCACAGCTTCAAATTATGATTTAAAAAACTTTTTTAAGTTCAAAATTCTTGGGTTTTTCATTCTCGTATCACTAAAATCAGATAGAAAATAGAAGAAAAAAAGGTAGGAAAAAAAAAACAGAAACAGGACGAAATAGCTATTATAAAAACAGAAACAGAACAGAACAGGTAAATAAAAAAAGGTCATCTGTTTCTGTTCTGTTTCTGTTTTTTTTTTTTTTTTTTGTATTCAAACGGTTAATGGTTACAGTAAGTAAGGAGTGACCCGGCTCAATAGTAACCGAAACTCTAAAAAACGGAATTTCGATACCAATAGATACATCAAAAGAATCAAATTTTTATGCTGATTTAAAATATATAAGTTTTACCAAACATTATGATTCTGTTTGAATCTCTATGACCGCTGTCGTAAATTAGACCTTGTGGAGCTAGGAGGGTTGGAATCTCCTACGGGTGGAAATTTCCAGGGGGGGAAGAATTTTCTATGTGGGAAATATCCTAGGGGAAAATTTCCGGGGGGGGGGGGAGAAATCCTACGGGGGAAATTTCCGGGGGTGGGGAAATCTCCTACGGGGGGAAATTTCCGGGGGGAAATCTCCGGGGGGGGGGAATCTCCTAGACCCAGATACCTCGTTTAGAGACTTAATTTTGAAAAAATCCTATAAGTGACTTGATATTTATGAGCACATTCCAGGATCATAAATTGCACCATTTTCTCCCTTGGGGGGGGGGGGGCTCTTATCGTTTTTAGTACGCATCCAAAATTATGGCTAAGCACAAAATTCCAAGCGTAATGAATCTATTTACAAAAGGTGTTTGAAGCAGTTTCATAATACCTAGAGGCCAAATTTGTAAATTAACAGTTGCTGAAAATGAATAAACTGGACCATTTAGATGAAAAAGATCAAGAGGAAGAACCGAAAAATGTAAATTCATAATGGGTGAAAATGAAGAACCTAGACATCAAACGCGACAAGACCAGTCTGAGCAGCGAAGGCAAAGGGCATTGAAAACATGTCTGAAGTAATGATAAACGAAAATGAAGAACAAAGAAATATCCAGTTAGAATACTTGCGACAATGACAATTATAACGAGCCAAAAACGAAAGCGAAGAAGAATGAAATATGGGGTTAGAAGATATGAGACAACGACCATCACATCATAAAATACGAAAGTGACACTTAATGACTATAAAATAACGTTGTAATAATACTAATGCATAATTCAAGAAATAAATATATACAAGCCCGCGTCAGTGTTTTTTATATGCTGTGAAGCCCCATAGCTTTCAACTTGAAATCAAAATTACAAAAGATGTTCCCTATAAATGCGTTAATATTTAGATTAAAGTGTCACGATAAAGCTAGGATGTGAGCAATCCTAGATAAATATATGAAAAAATGTGGCTAGTGGGATATTTAAGTCTGGTAATGAAATTTGTGCCATAGAAATTAAAACATCGATACTCCTGATTTATTTCTTAGTCTTTTTTCCAAAGTCGTGTATCTTCAAGACTTTGAAAATTTACAAATTAGTATTTTCAATTTATTTTCATACAGAATATGATATAAAAACAGCTTTGATTATTCGATCTATTAATCTTATTACAGGCAAAGATCCTAAAATCAAATGGCATAACGGATATCATATGGGGTGGGTCAGTTATTACAAATATTCATGTCCTGACTGCGGCCCATTGCGTACTAGAAAAGGAAGAATATAAAATCATCGTAGACAGTGAAGAATTTACGACTGAGGAAATCATTATACACCCAAACTATGTAAGTAGAGTTTTAGTTGACTAAAATAATTTTTTTAATTCTCACTTTATTGCCTTTTCAAATGCTAATTTTCTCATTAAGCAACAGCTTCTTTAATGAGAGCAGATTTGCTCCTGTTCTAGTAGAGCAGGCTATATTTGTGGAGGGGCTGGTGACCAGCAAACTTAGTAAACAGTCGTTAACGCTCATGAAAATTTAAATTCTATGAGAGGTATATTTTTTGAAAGTTTTAACTTTTAAAGATTAAATTATTTGATCTTACTAATTGACGCCACTGTATTTGACATTAAATTTATTCCAGTCTGTAGTAGCCTGAGATTTATAAATATTTTTTTACAAAAATATATCTTGTGAGGAAGAACTATTTGAATCTGATTCGTTGTCAAGATCTAATACTTTTTAGAGCGAAATTTGGACCAAGATGGTACCCTTTGCTTACACTTTGCCAAGAATTGTGCCAGGCTAGAAGGATTCAGGTGTTAGGTCATCGTATGACAGGAATCAGGAGTTCAGGATTCAGGACAGGAAAGTAATAGACACGATCAAACTTACTAGGGGGTAGCTCTCCTTCAGAAACAGTATTCATTCTAAGCCTCGATCCCCTCCTCTCGTGTACATCTTTGTTAGTCAGAACTTCTGCGTCACTCACAGACATTGACAGTTTTCTGTGACTTCGAAATCTTCGTAGGGCCCTGATAAGAAATACCTCTTCATCAGTAAAAGACATTGAAAGACTGGCAGGCTTTCGTAATTTCTCCAGTTCCTGTGACAAACTCCTAGGATTAAAGGATGAGAAAGACTGGCAGACTTTTGAGGCCCATAACCCCTTCGAGAAGTATGAAACAAAGCCACATTATCATCTTCAAACGTTTTTTCAGCTAGAGGATATAAAGCAGGTCTGTCAGGTGATGGAACATGATTAGGAGGATTCAGTTATTCCGACGTATGAAAAAATTTGTAGTATCATGGCTGTATTCTAATTTAACATTTTCACTTAATTTACTTTTGAGGACCCCAATGTCTTCTCCGGTTTGGCGATCAGGGAAGCTGCTTGTCTGGTTAAGAGCTCTGTAACATTAAGAAGGTTAACATCTATTTCCATTCCAATAACTATTCCCGTGGTCGTCTTCCCGTTGATTAAATAAAAAAAACAAGTTTTTTAAACTGAAAGTAAGGAGCGACATTAAAACTTAAAACGAACAGAAATTATTCCGTATATGAAAGGGGCTTTCCCCTCCTCAACGCCTCGCTCTTTACGCTAAAGTTTTTTATTGTTTTAAAAAATAAAGTTGTGAGACAGAGTCAAACTTTAGCGTAAAGAGCGAGGCGTTGAGGAGGGGACAGCCCCTTTCATATACGGAATAATTTCTGTTCGTTTTAAGTTTTAATGTCGCTCCTTACTTTCAGTTTAAAAAACTTGTTTTTTTTATTTAATTTCTGATCGTTTTTTAGTTAATGCAGCTTTTATTTGCATAAAAATTTTACTTTTCTTTTGCTAAATGGATGTCTTTACAAATTAACTTACGTAACTAACTTCTATATTCGTATATTTTTCTTCTGGCAAAAAATACAAAGTTGCAGATTTTTGCAGATATGAGCTTGAAACCTATGTAATAGGGTTTTCTGATACGCTGAATCTGACGGTGTGATTTTCGTTAAAATTCTTTCACTTGTAGGGGATGTTTCCCCCCTCTTTAAAAAATCGGGTAAATTTTCTCAGGCTCGTAGCCTTTGATGAGTAATACTAAACTTAATACAATTTATATATTTAGGATCAGCATTATAAACACATTCTTTTGATACATTTATTGACATCAAAATTTCGTTTTTAAAAGTTTCGATTACTATTGAGCCGTATCGCTTGTTTTTTTATTGTTTTTTTTTATTACGTATATGTTATTACTTATATGAAGGGGTTCTCCCCTTAGTCAATACCACGCTCTTTACGTTAAAAGTTAAAAAAATTTTGATTCACAAACCCCTGAATCACAAAGGCCGTTTAATTAGAATAGATAGCTCTTTTGAAAGCACTAAAAAAAAAACTGTAGCGTAAAGAGCGAGGTATTGACTTGGGGGAGAACCCCCTCACATACGTTATAATTTCTGTTCGTTTTAAGTTCTAATATTCCTTCTTACATTTCAGTTGAAAAAACTTGTTTTTTTTTATTTAACTTCTGATCGTTTCTTAAATAATGCTTGGAAATCCGGCGCCCCCTTCATAGAAATGTCCCTTACCCCAAAGAAACATCCTCCACGGAAATATTCTCCAGAGTAATCCCCTCCTCTAGCCCCCCCTCCAGAAAAAATCCTTCCTGAAAATGGTTGTATACTTCCCAATAACCAATAAATAATGCTGGCAAGTCTGGCGCCCCCTTCATGGCAATTTCCCTTCCCCCATGAAAACTTCCTTCATGGAAAGATCCTTCCATATAGCCCCCGACCCTCTCCTTCCCCACCTACCAGAAAAAATCTCCTCTGAAAAAGTCTGTATACTTCCCAATAACCAATACTATATGTTAACATTGAGTAAAGTTCATAACTTTCAGCCCTCCCCCTGGGGGCTTCGAGGGATTAAGTCATCCTAAAAGACATATTTATCATATTTTCGACCATGCTGAACAAAATGGCTATCTCAAAATTTTGATCGGGTGACTTTGGGAAAAAAATGAGCGTGGGAGGGGGCCTAGTTGCCCTCCATTTTTTTTGGTCACTTAAAAAGGGCACTAGAACTTTTAATTTCCGTTCCAATGAGCCCTCCCACGATATTCTAGGACCACTGGGTCGATACGATCACCCCTGGGGGAAAAAAAAAAAAAAAAAAAAAAAACAAACAAATAAACACGCATCCGTGATCTTTCTTCTGGCAAAAAATGGAAAATTCGACATTTTTGTAGATAGGAGCTTGAAACCTCTACAGTAGGGTTCTCTGATACGCTGAATATGATGGTGTGATTTTCATTAAGGTTCTATAACTTTTAGGGGGTCTTTCCCCTTTTTTCGAAAATCAGCCAAATTTTCTCAGGCGCGTAACTTTTGATGGGTAGCACTAAACTTGATGAAAGTTATATATTTGAAATCAGCATTGAAATCTGATTCTTTTGATATATCTATTGGTATCAAAAACCCGTTTTCTAGAGTTTCGGTTACCATTGAGCCGGGTCGCTCCTTACTTACAGTTCGTTACCACGAACTGTTTGACAAACCAAGTATCTCACTGTTATTTCTTCAATAACTTTTGCTTGTCATAAGGACTAAGGCCCTGAAACCTTGCAAACTTTTCTTTCCTGGGATGAACCTTATCAAGAACAAATTTTATTATCATCGCATCATGAGTGAAATTAAGAAGTCTGAATGGAAATAGAGCAAAGCTGTTAAAAACCAGAGTTGACGTAATTCTAGGCTTAATTTTTCAACGCAGAAGGGAAGTCTACTAGATTTGTTTGTATACATAATATGATGCATAGATTTTGGGGTTACTATGTTTACCCCTGTAGAGCAGTAAGGGCAGTGACATCTTTTCAACCCTACTGTGTTGGAGTCAAAACAGAAATATCTTTATTGGATCACAAACAAGTGCATCTTCAGCCACTTGATTTTAGAAAGTCTGCTTTTAAATGTATTTTCTGTCCCCAAAGACATTAAATGATTTTGTTTGTAACACTTTCCATTTATCTGTTAGTATGAGGGTAAGGGCCTGGCTTAACAGTCACCAATTCTTCATATGACCCATTACTGACCAAAATATTTACCATTTTGTTTTCAATTTTATCAAATAGTTCGTGGTAACGAACTATAAGTAAGGAACGACCCAGATCAATAGTATCCGAAACTCTAAAAACCGGAATTTCGATACCAATAGATATATATAGAAAAATTGCCTTCTTATGCTGATTTCAAATATATAAGTTTCATCAAGTTTAGTCTTACCCATCAAAAGTTACGAGCCTGAAACCTTTGCCTTATTTTCTAAGAAAGGGAAAAACCTCCCCTAAAAGTGATAGAATCTTAATGAAAATCACACCATCAGATTCAGAGCATTAGGAAACCCTGCCATGGGTGCCCATAAGCTGAATTCCAGGAGGGGGGCAAACCTCATCTAATTGGCACTTTTAATGCTATATAATAGAAATCTCAGAACAAAAATATAAAAATAAGGCAGCATCATTCAGCCAGGGGGGCACGAGCCCCCCCCCCCCTGCCCCCCCCCCCCCCATATGGGCGCCCATGAACCCTACTGTAGAGGTTTAAAGCTCCTATCTGCAAAAATGTGGAATTTTGTATTTTTTGCCAGAAGAAAGATCAAGGATGCGTGTTTGTTCGGTTTTTTTTTTTGTTTTTTTTTTCCAGGGGTGATCGGATATATCCAGTGGTCTTAGAATATTAGGAGAGGGCTCCTTCAAATACAAATTAAAAGTTTTACTTCCCTTTTTAAGTGACCAAAAAATTTGGAGGGCAACTACCTTTTCACAGGCCGAGCTTTATTCATGTCTGAATAATCTGCATCTGGGGTATTCAATAAGCCTGTAAGGGGTACCAAGTCAAACTTAAAGACCAGAATTACGGAGGCTTCTGGTCTTTTTCCCTAAAAATTCCCCTCTTTATAATTTATTTCAATATTGCTAATATTATCATTAGTGTGTGAAAACATCAACCTAGTGTGTCCCAAGTGAATAATCAAATGTTATATTCATAGCTAAAAATTTTTCTCTAGCACAATATGCTCCAATCTGAATGGCCCATTCTCGAAAAAATTGAAAATTTTCTTACAAGACGTAGGTCCAGACGGCCGACTTTATTATGATGTGGCTATCATTAAACTAGACAGGGAAACATCTGTTATGCCAATATGCATTCATTTATACCCATGAAACTATGAGGGAGGCGTTGGGATAATTAGTGGATGGGGATACATTGGAATATCAGGTAAGTAAATTTTAAAGTTTAAAATGTATGTAAATTTTAAATTAGTTTATTTTAGATTTACGTTCACCTTATCATTCTTTGGGTGAATGATTTATTGGTCCAACAAAATACAAAGCATCCTAAATTCAATAGTCCCTACCCCCTTCCGACTTTAAGGCTATAGAGCTGGGAATGCTATGTGAACCTAATATAGCTAAAAATAAAAACTTATGAAGAGGATAACAGCAAATTCAGCCGCCAAAAGACAATCCACCGGAAACCACGCTAGGCAAAGTGTTTTGTCCAACGAACAAAACAACCCGCAAATCTAACTTTGATTAGAGACATCAACAGACAGAAAAATAAAAAGAAAAAGAAATCCCAGAGACCAAAAATACTTTTAGGATGGCATGAAAGGCATGGGAAGAGTGACACTTTAGAACCATATCTAATAAATTATTCTAGACAGACTGACAAGCAGACGGTGGTTGGAGGCTGATCTGTCTGATGGATAGAATGCAATCTCAATATTTTGAAAATTACAGAGATAACATTTTGGATGGTCAGAGACAACGGACGGTCTAATTTTTATGAAACAATATGAATTACGTTCAAGGCTAACTAAAAGTATTTCTTTCAAGGATAAGGCTCCTTTTTTGTCATACACTAGAGTGATATCAGAAATGAAGGATTGGTGGACATCCGTTTTTTGGAATTAATAAAAAAAAAATTCTCATTACAAATTTTCCAAAAAAAGAAGGAAAGAGACAACCTGTAATAAACCAAAAATGAGCAGAGCAAAGTAAAATAACCTTCCAAACGTAAAAGTACCACAACTCACCATAAAATAAATAAATGAAACACAAATGAACTGAAATTAAAGTAAATAACCAAGTCAAAGTTAAAACGAGTAGAAATTAACATGAGTCGGCCTGACAACCCCCATGGCTTCTCGAGACCAGCGCATAATTTACACCTGTAATAATAGTAGTAATACTAATAGTGTAAACATAAAGCCTTCTATCTAGATCAAAATCTGCTGCAATCTGCCCTGAAAGGTCTAATTTAATAATGTAAGCCTCTTGAGATGCTGATGTGTCATCTTTTTGACAGTCTATTTGCTCGTAGTTCATTTTGATTTAGTTCAACGTCTGACTAAATATTACTTGAAACTACTGCTACTGACAGCTTACCGCAGCACCAAGCCGCGTGAGGCCAATACTGCTACGCACACTCGTCCTCCATCCCAATCTATTCAAAGTACCCCTCTTTACACCCTCTCAGGAAGTTCCCATTTCCCTTAAATCTTTCATTGTGATATTCTCTGAATCCAACCGCGGACGACCTGCTTTCCGTATAGCCCTAGACA
>CM051263.1:23079887-23097387 GCA_027921565.1 Artemia sinica | reverse complement strand
TCTGGAGAATTAAGCTCAGATGGTGCTACGAAGGGTTCTGGTAACCCAATCAAAGCAGAGAATCTTCGAGCAGCAGTGGTGCCAGTTCTATTTAACAATTTCATAGAGGACTGGTACCCCCAGCAACAACAATATAACGTAACGCAGCATATTTTTAATACCAGTTTCCCTAGGGAGATCTTTGTCCATACAGGGCCCTATGGATCTGAAACTGGTCATTGTGCTGTAAGTCGAATTGCTTTCTACACCAGTTCTATACATTGTCTTGGCGCTGTCACTAAATATAACTATAATATGGTCTTTTAGTTAGCCCTGTACTACTTATTCAAAAAATAAGGAATTATGAACTAATTTTTCATGTATTTTGACCTTGGTAATTTCACAACATAATCGTTAAAGAATATTATATTAATGTTTTCCTTATCTTGCTTTAAAAGATTAATCTATTACGTCAAATATTCACCATCTTCTTCTTTATATTCTACCCGCTTTTTTGGACACAGTTATGTATGGCGGCAGAACTGGCATTTTTACAGAGCCTATCAATCATAATTATAGGGGTCAACGTTGTTATGTTCAAATTATCCCTTTTATCAATGCTGTCCAGCATAATTTATATATTTTTTTTATAGAGTATTGTCAAACAAGATGCCCTGGTTTGTCACAAGTTTTTCAAGGGATAGTGAAAAAAGTTCTAATTAGCGAGAGATTCAAGCTATTGAGTGTCAAATTATCGAAAGACTATTCTAAACGGTTCCTGAAATATGAATTTTATCTTTTCTGAAATCATTGCTTTGAGAGGAGGAACTCAGTAATAACTTTATCAGTGGGTTTCGTATATAATTCAGGATAAATGGGTAGGATGCCTAAATGCGTATAATTTTTCAGGTTTTTCAAATAATAGGTTTTTCTGTTTGACCAGGAGTTAATGTCCGGGATCACTCTTGATTGGTCACGTGAGACACGTAAAGACTTCTAAAGATCTTTTATATTAGCCAATCTGTAAGCTTGACAGCAATTACCTTGTTCTTGAATTGAATATAAAAATTTCTTCTTCTTTAAAAAAGCCTTGTATTAAAATCCTTGTATAAAAGGTAAATGTAAAACATACCTTTTATGAAGAATTTGTTTCTGTCATATTATAATTACTGTGCAAATTATGGATTTTGTATTATGAGGCAAAGAAGCACAGCGTTAGTTTGTAAATATTTTGCAACTTTAAAAATCACAACTTTGATGGTGTCTGGAAGTAGTAAATAAAGTTGGTTTATAACACAAAGAAGTACATATTCAGCCATAAGTAATAATGATTCATCACTTCCTTTGAAGAAAAATTCTCTTTTTTACTCTTAATTGATAGCTGCACTATAATAGTGAAGATACAAAACTGATGTTGTAGCTTTACAATTTTGTTATTGACAAAACCGAAAAATTTGGCCTTAACTAGGCAATATAAATTTTGTTTTTTACCTCATTTTTATTTTATTTTTTATTAATTTTTTTTCTCACGGTATATCTTTTCATATGTTGATGCTGTTGAAAATTTAGCATGTTAGGTTATATAATATTTTTTCATTGAAATTTTGTATACACTCTTTTTTTTGCAAATATCCTTATTTGTATTACTGCGTGATTCGAAATTTGTCGCCTATGTTCAAGAAACCTCGTTTCTTTTTAGGGTGATTCAGGAGGACCCCTCATGGTCCTTGGGCGTGATGCATTCATACAAGTTGGAATTATGTCGTTATAGTTTTGTTTTATCGAGAAAAAGTTTGCTGTAAGAGAGAATCGCCATCATATCCAAATCAGCATACAAATATAAGTATGGTCGTGGATTTTGTAAAGGAGGTCATAGAGGTAAGACAAATATCAAAATTATCGGGAGTTGTGTTTTTTTTTCTAGAACAAAAGCATAATATAAAAATAATCAGTAACAGTAAGCTTGAAACTCATGAAAAAAAATTAAATTCAAATAAAACCTTTCTCTTTAGGTTCGATAGCTAGGAAAAAATAAGTCTAAAGTTTTTATGGGAAGGGTGGTCGAATAAACTTTGGAGGGGGCTCATTCAATCGAAAATCGAACGTCACAGTGGTATTTTTAAGATTTTAGCCTCTCAATTTTTGAAAGTTTTTTTTAATAGATGTTGAATAGAATAAAAATGACTTGGCTTTAGAAAATACCAAGGCACGACCGCACATGGTACTGATACTTGAAACTAGTCGCAATTGTAAGTAGTTGCAGTTACAGTCGTGAGAAGTCACTGTTGCGCGTTGTCATGGTCAAAAAGTGTCTAGGCCACAAGTATTACAAGTATTCACCGTTGCAAGTAATATTGGTTCCATTCAGAATTTGTAGCCGTTCCAATCACAATAGCAATAGAAGTGGCTCTGAAAATGTCCAGCTAATACCCTTACCGATTCCTAAGATGTTGCAGATTCGGATACGATTGGGTGCATCTGGTGTTTTTTGATTTAGTTCATTATACCCCTCAGCATTCCATGAAGTTTCAGCACGAGATAAGGCCAAAATCTTAAGTATAGGACACTACCCTTCCAAGTATGAGGCTCTAAAGACGCCTAAAAACATTTCAACAGATGGCATTGAATTATCATCCGGTGTAACAGCCAGAAATTTAGATTTTACAGATGACTTAACATTAGTTCAGGGTTGCAAGCAACGTTTGAAGTACTTTATTCACAGTGTCAGTGTGAAAGCCAGCCAGCTTGGTCTTAAAATAAATGCAGGAAAGACTAAAACCATGGCAACATCCAATTCCCCCTACATATCAAATGTGCTGTCGAGGAAATTGAACAAGTTATTGAGTTTAAGTATTTGGGCAGCATCATAGAAAATACCTGATCTACCAAAAAACAAGTCATAACTAGAATAGGACAGGCTAACACAGCCTTCAATCAACTGAAATGAATCTGGAAATCCAGGAATTATTCAAATCACTTGGAGCTGCGCTTACTCAACAGTAACGTTTTACCAGTTCACCTGTATGCCGCTGAGACTTGGCAGTTAAACATTCAACAAGAGAAGAAGATTCTTGCTTTTTAGAACAATTGCCTCGGGAGGATTCTGAATATACATTGGTCGGAAAGGGTCTCAAACGATACCATTCGGAGCATCACCGCTCAACCACTAATAACCGACACCATCAGATTCCGTAGATGGAGGTATCTCGGAAACTTTTTGTGAATAGAAAACCATCGGATCCCAAACCCATTGAATCCCGAATTCTACACTTGAGTGGCAGCCAGTTGGAAGCCCGAAGCGAGGGAGACCTCGAAACTCACTGAGACGGACCTTCAACAGTGACCTATGCCGCCTGAATGCCTCGGTATAACTAGATTGGGAAGATGTATACGCAGCGGCTAATCTCAGACCCGATTGGCGAATATTTACTGATGCCCTAGGCGCCCGTAGCGGCGCGGGAGGATCTAAGATCTAAGGTATGGTAAGATAGCTGTGTCAGCTTTCATTAACATGTAATAATAGGCATTTCATAGTAAGAATAATGTTGGTGTCTCTTTTCTCTTTCCTGTTTTTAATAGTCTTGTTTTTTTGTAAGAAATTGATGTTAACCGATATGTAAGTTAATGCATTGGCACACACACAAGATTTTTTTTGGGGGGGGGGGAATAATAACTAATTTTTACACAAGTAAGGAGTGCTAGAAAATTACGAAAATTTAAGATTTTCATCAGGGGGGGAGCAAGGGTGTTCTCCATGACACGTCCCTTATAAAGTCGTCTATCTAGTTGCAACCTTGTACTTTATCACGCTCTTAGGGTGGGCCCAGATGTATGTCAAAATCTTACAAACAGATTTAATAATGATTTTTCGGATATATATTTTTTTTACTTTCAATAGTCTTAAGTGCATAAATTCGATAAAAAGAAAATTGCGGATTTTTTTCATTTTTCCTCAAGACTTTCTCATGTAAAATGCATCTTGTTTTGTTCAGTTTTTCCGGTGCTTTTTTTCAGTAGTACAGGTCTTGTGTCGAATTGAAAAAAGCTGGTAAAATATTCTAAACGCTAATGTACGCTATCAAAGATTATTCTGTACAATTTATATTGTTTATATACAAATGCCTTTTAATTTTTTTTTTGTTTATTACTTATTGTTTGGAATTCTGGAGATTTCGGAACTTTTAGAAACAATGTTCTGATAGTTAATGACAAATAATGACATAGTCAACCGAAGGGTCAATTCATGAAGATGGGCCGGGGGCAAAGATTTTTTCAATTCTCTTTTAGTGAGCTTGCAAAAATGGCTTTTTTGGAAATCCAATGGGTGGAGTGGGAGGTAGCAGCTTTTTAAAGTGAAAATAATAAAAATCAATATTGCCACACTAAGGGGTGGGGTTAGACTTGTCCCCTGCCCTCCTCCTTGTTCCATTGGGATCTCATGATGGTCAAAGTAAGCCTTGTCACTTCAAAGCCAATGGCTATTTTCTTTGAATAGTCCTTTTCTATATTTGAATAAGAAACTCTTCAGAAATACCTTACGTAGATGATTAAATTCGTAGGTGGATATTAGCTGTTGCTGGTAATTACTACCTATTACTAAATAATTTTTTGTGTTGTTTTTTAGTCTTGCTTCCTTTTTCTTTTTTTTTATTTACCGTTTTTGAAATTGCGTTTTTTAAATTTTAATTTTCTTCAACTTTTATCTATACTTGTAGCTGTTACAATTTGGTGAGCACAAATAAGTTTGACTTTTGATTATAAAGTATATTATTTTATAGAATGATTTATCTGATGGAGTTTGTCACCCAGTTTTGCCACCTCCACTAAGGTCTGCGGCTGTGCAAAAGACTCCAGACCGGCGAATCTCCGTTGGAGCAAATACACCTGGACAAGTTTTATCTCCCAAAAAGGTACCTTGCGATTGCTAATATTATCGTACTAAAGGAGCTGAACAGCGAGTCTCTGCTCGGAAAAGTGTAATAATTAAGTAATGAAGCTTCTAGGAATAAATTTGCAGTCGGATCTAAGGCTTTGTCGTCAAGTCCCTGTCTCCATGCTTTCCTTACTTATAAGGGCTGAGAGAAAATGTCATTAAATTTCTGAACTCTGACGAAATTGATAAATTAAATTTGACTTGGAATCTATTTCTGCGGGGCCGTTGGTCTTAAAGGTTTGATGGAGGCAATTTGAGTCTTGTTCAGCGGTGCCAACACTGAGACAACTGTACCAGTTTTTCAAAAAAAGTTGTACCACAAGAGATTAATTTGTACCATCAGAAAATTAGGTTAATTTTTTGCCGGTCGCATCGCTTTGCGATGCTTGCCAACAATTTTGTTTAATTGATTTTGCTGAAAAATGAGAAAATATTCTTGGGTAAGAGCAGGAAAAAAAAACCCAAGGCAGTAGCAACCTTATAGCTTGAAATATGAAGAACGCTTCTATAGACTTCCTCAGCTTAACAAAATAGCAGACCCAAACCGCTAAAAGCATTTTAGAAGAAGGTTTCAGTAAAATTTTCTGAAAGCGTTCTCGATTGTGATTGTTGGGGGTAATCCTTTCTTTTGAAATTTTGGGCATTAAGGTGAATAATGGATAAAGTAAGAATACCAGTAACGTAGCGCCAAGAATTTATAATCCACCTATAGGATGAGCAACAAGCGCCAGAAGCTACAAACAAAACATATCAGCAGCTAAACACCACAAAACTGTAAACACCACAAAATTTCACCACCAGCCAAGAGTTTAGCTGACCTGACCCGCACATAGGGCGCTGAAGTCAAAATATATTCCCTGACATTTCAGTCTCTAGACTTAAAAGAGCCACTGCAAGATGTATAATTAAAAGCAAGCCCTTACAAGATAAATAAGTAGAAACCACTTAGAGTAATCCAACTCATTAATTGAGTCAAAAGGAAAAGGGCTGAATAGTCTCAACGAAAAGCCTGCTCAACCCTTAATAGAAGACTTTTTCATCTTTTTATTTCAAGAAAACACCCAATTTGAATGAGCTATTAGCTTTATTCATCTTTAACTATGGTAGCCTATGGAAGATGTGGGGATTGCCCACTTGTCTCTGACATTGTTAAGCATAGGAGACTGAGATGGTTTGGTCACACAATGCGCAGACCAGATGACAATATAAGCAAAAAATGCCTCAAATGTCTACCACTACCTGCATGGAAGAAGAGGGCAGGAGGCCAAAAGAAGACGTGACTAGCAACAGTTAAGTCTGATCTGGAGCCGATCGGGGGATTCCGAAAATACGGCCGTCGCTGGGATCGCCAGTGGCTGGAAATGGTGGAGCCTGCCACCCTCCAGCGAAAAATGTGGAAGGAGAGATGTCGTCATCTGCTGGGCGCCACGATGAGTCTGAATACGGCTTGAACGTGCAACAAGTACAAGTAAGTACAAGTCTACTTTCTAACAAACATACGGAGAATGGAAAAAAGTGAAAAGTGACTTTTTCTTTTCTGTTGGCCATTTAAAAACTGTGGTAATGTAACTTGTTTCGTCATTAAAACCAAATTAGAAGAGGATTACTGTAAGCATAGCTAATGGGTAGTCATTCTTACCGGAATTATCGGGCTTGCATTTAGAGACAAAAGTGTGACTAACAGAAATAGGGTTTAATTCTAAGCCGAATTAATACTGGACTGGAAGAAACAATGGAAATTTAAGGCAAGCCTTTCTAGAAGGAAACACTATAAAATTCTGAAAACGACTGCAAAGCATATTTACAATATTGATTTACACCACTAAATACTAATTTACCCCCTTTCTAAGGGAAAATCGATATATTATACACCCTCCTGTAATGGTATAATAGGCCTATGTTGTCTAAATCTTGGATTCCTTGTAGATTTTCTCATTGCTTGATGCAATTGATGTTGCTTGTTTTCTGTTAAATTATATTCAAGAAAAGTCAAATATGAAAATTGTGCTCCATACATACAAAGCGAATAAAACCAAAATGTGCCAAAAATTTGGATTGTATCTAAAAATTTTCAAATGTATCGCATTGTACTAGGACCTCTAAATTGTACCAAAAACGGCACAATTGTACCGTGTTGGCAACACTCATCTTGTCATAGTAAATTGTCATTTGTTACCGCACTTCCGTATGCATCTTTTGAATCTTTGAAATTTCAAAAATATTCTTTTCGTGGGCAGTGCCTAGTAAAATGGTACAGCGATGAAATGAATATTCACCCTTATAATATGAAGGTATAGTGGCAAATTCTACCACATCATCCAGCATTTAGAACCCAAATCCTAAAATCAGCTTGAATCGTGAATCCTTTTCGTTTTCTAAATAGGTTTAAAGATTTTCAACATTGATGTTTATTTTTCAACGCTTAGAGAAGATCTGATTCGTCTGAGAAAAATTCATTTAAAAACATTCATAAAAAACAAAAATGCCTCGTGTCTTGGCTCTCTGTCAAAACAGGTAATTAACCTGTTTTGAGCCAAACACTAACAATATAATATAGGTAATTTCAAAAACCAAGCAGCAAAAAATTAGAAAGCAGCAAAAATTGGGAATGCTAATACACTATAAACAGTTTCAAATGATAGAATACAGTATTAAATGCTTGGACAGCGAGTTTAGATTCTAATTCCGAGTTCTGAGCAAGATTTTAATATGTATACACATATATAAAACACACTAACATCGAATGCGCTAATCAGCCGCTAGTGACTACAAAAAATCTTCTATCGAGGATTCCTAAGGAATCATTAAGCAAAAGTTTGAACTGAGTGTCGGAAAACACCTTTAACTATTTGAAAGTTTCCCGCTATAGACACTGAAACACAACAAGATTGGCTTTAACAGGGATAAGAAGTCTATTATCTTCTCAAATATCCGTTAAAATACGAGGGACGTTTCTTAAGTAAGGTCCGTTTGAAGATAAGTGCACAACGATAGGTTATTTCAAAAAAGTAAATTCATTTTCGATAAGTACATACTTAACTCTATTTAACGCATAGTTGCCAAGTTTGTTCAAATACTTATCATGCCTCTCAACTAATTTTAAAGTAACCTCTCCATAAAAAATTGCCGCCTACTCTGATGACCAAGAATTTACAGCTGTTTTTATGTCATCATCATCATTGTAACGGTTACCACCAAGGTGTTGCTTGAGGTGGTGAAACGGATGGTAATCCCTCGATGCAAAATCAGGACTGTAGGGTGGATGGATTAAAAATTCTCAGCTAAAACTGTCCAAAAAATTGTGGGTCTGTCCTGAAGTGTGAGGTCTTGCATTCTCATGAAGGAGTTCAAATCCCCTTATCAGCATGCCAAGTTTTTTCGTTTTTTTTCAATTTCTCTGTGGAGCCTTCTGAAGGTTTTGTAGTATTCTTCTGCATTGATAGTGGATCCTCGTTTCATGAAGTTGACCTACAAAGCAAAGTACTTTACAGGGGAGTGTGTTTGTTTCTGTTCCATCTTCTGTTGCCTTGATTTGAGTTTGATATGCGAAACCAATGTTTTGTCTTTAGTTCAACCGGTTGCAACCTCAGTGGTAACCATTACAGTGATGACGACGTAAAAACGGCAGTGAACTCTTGGTTATTAAGGCAGGCGGAAAGTTTTTATGAAGAAGCTACTTTAAAGTTAGCTGAGAGGTATGATAAATGTTTAAAAAAAACTTGACAACTATGCCGAAAAATAGAGTAAAGTATGTACTTTCTAAAAATAAATTTACTTCTTTAAAAGAATCTTTCCTTATGTGCTAATATTTAAACTGACCTTACTTAAAAAAACACCTCTTGTATATCAGGGTGAATAACCACAAATTAAAAAAAGAAGATCCTCTTGAGGCATTAATGGCGCATGAGGTTTCAATCAGTAGTATCAGTAGTTATGCCTGCTGTGGTAACAGGAATCGAAACCTGGGCCAAGTTAGGTACTAATTCACTGCGCTGCAACAGAAAATCACAAATTGCACACTCAATATCTGACTCTTCTGTGAGGAACTCGTTTCAATGTCGGATGACCAAAGGGAAGTCCCATAATAAATCTTAAAAATTTTGGACTTTCACAGTTTTTTTCTTTCCATGCTGGAATAAATTGTGTGGGTTTTTCCTTTGGTCGGAATTAGAAAACGCCTTCTTGGGCCGATATTTGGTACCTAGATCCATTTATAAAATATTAATTCACTTGGAGCACTAATTTTCCAAGCTTTCGAGAGGTCACTCTACCGTAGAGGGGGGGGGGGGCAGAGGCCTTAAAGAGGTTTCTATAAGAGCAATATTAAGGAGTGTCAAAGTGTATTTTTTACTCCTTTTTCTCGTTATTGTGTAATACTACATTTTGCATGGAATTACTAAAAATTATAGAGCCAATGTTTGCTTGTATAGACCCACAGTAACTTGTATTCAGATTAGAAATTTTCATATATCACACTGAATTGAAATTCTGAAAAAAAGAGCCTCGTGAGTCATATAGTATTGGCAACATATTTTGCAATGAGGAGTAGAATATAAGTAGTTATAATCCCTGATTTATGGCTACTTCCTAGCACCAATGAACCCGAATAGAGTGGATTTTAGTTCCACTATTAGGTAATTTACTTTTCGTTTCATTTTTTCAGTTCTATCCTTGTGAAATTTTCATAACTCAGTACTCTGGTTTAAATTTTTTTCTTTGTCCTGTATTATTTTCTAATGTACATTTGCCACCTCCTTGGACAAGTTATTTTGCCTTTTGGGGCGGCTGTTATTACTATTTTTGTTTTCATTGGTTTAGTAAATATATCTCTCTCTAAACAAAAACAGAAAAAATTATTGGGTCCTAATCTTTCCCAAAAAATGGTTTGCGTGTAACTCAACTAAACCCGCTTAAGTCAACTCTCGTTCAACTCAACCCACCGAAGTCAACTCTCGTTCAACTCAACCCACTTAAGTCAGCTCTCGTTCAACTCAACCCACCTAAGTCAACTCTTGTTCAACTCAACCCACTTAAGTCAACTCTTGTTCAACTCAACCCACTTAAGTCAACTCTCGTTCAACTCAACCCACATGCGCTCAGTTTTCTTTGGTTGACCACATTAAATGAAACATTCTAATACAACGAAATCATTACCATTAGATTCCTTATTTTATGCTCTTTCCGAATACCATGGTCGAATTTGTGATCATGCACCCCCTCCCCTGGATCATAATTACAGTCTAGTCTAGACCGATTTACGGGCCATAATGATCATAATTACAACCTACTTTAGACCGATCTACGGCCAATTGTAGCCAAAATTCAAAAACTGTTTTTTTAAAGATGCTCTCCAATGAAAAGTTTCCCCTGTAATCTTGTTTGAAAATAGTAACCTTACTCGAAGAGCTCGAAGTTTTAACGATCAGAGTGTTTATTGTAAAGTGTTCTCCCAGGATAGTAAGTTAAACTTAGTGCAATTACCCCTTTTCCAATTCGATTTTTAGCCCTGGTTCCGAAAGTTTATATTATTTTTTATAGTAATAATTTACTGGTATTTAAAGGTGACGCTTTTAGAATCAAGAATTTAATTTCTTGATTTAATTAAATCGAAGAATTTAATTTAATTAGAATTAATTTAGCTTGAAACCTAGCCTTGCTGCATCCCTCTTGTGAATAACCCCCTTGTGAGCATCCCTCTAACCTGGCAAAGGTACACGAGGGTTATTCGAAATCCTTGGTTCCAGCTTTATTAAGGAGATGCTTATATAGTATCATCATTTGTCGGTTTCACTTGAGTGGGTCGTTCTGTGATAGACAAGGAACAATATTTGCATTTTATCGTTCTATATTAAACACTAGTTGGATAAAATATGGTCAAGTAGCCCTTTGTCCACGTTTTTTTGTGGTACTGATACTTGCAAAATATGGGTGCCAGTCTCCCGAATCGTGGCAATGAAGCAATATAAACTTGGTAACAACTTATGTGTTTTGCTTCACACGAGCTAAGTTTCTACTTCCAAATGTGTTGGATCTCAGGATTTAACCATCTATGGTAATAACCCATAAGCAAGGACTTTTTCCATAGTAAGCCAAGCTCTGAAAGACAGAACTTTTATTGTATTATAGCCAATACATTAAATAAATTAGACTTATACTTCGTCCGGATAAATAAAATTCATGCGGTTCAAAATAACCTATAAAAAGTTGATTGGATAAGAAACTATGCATAAGATTGGAAAATCGATGTGATCGATGTGAAAATCAACGAAAATGATACCTTTAATTTCAACATATTGGAGAGCTCTACAGCAGGGTTTCAGTCATCCATCTAAAATAATTCCAAGTTTCATATTTTTTTGAGGAGGACAGTCACATGTGCGGGCTTATTTTTCTTTGTTAACGGTAACTGTATTGAATTACTATCTTGGAAGCAGTGTAGTCGTGGTAATAATTCTTCTCCTCCATCCCACAAGCAAAACCGTTATTTTTGGATTTTATTTTTATCTAGAAAGTTTATAGCCAGGAGAAAAATGCTATGAGATTGTTCTAGTGTTCGGAAACTGTTTGTCGTAGCGTGATTCTGTGTAGGTTATAGCCAATCTTAGCTTTGAATCTAATCTATTCTACCTTTTCCAGACTGATGGCCTTAAACCGGGTGTAACCAGTGCATCTGAGGGAGTTTTGGCAAATTTTTTTAATTCTTTGTTTAAAAAATCATCTCCAGCTGGTAATGTTAGCCGTCTTCAAAATCAAGGTTATTATCTATTCAGTTTAACGTTTTTTATTTTCACAGTCTTCGGGTATGACATGTTAATGTTTCTAATGCTTCTTTATTTCTGAATGAAATGTGCTAAAATGGTAACAGAATGTATGAGACTTTGTAATGACAATATTTCTAGTATCAGCGTTGGTATTTATTTATTTTCCTCGAAGTCGAGTGAAAAATGCGTATAAAATATGTATATAAATATATAAAACCAATATATATATATATGTATATAAAGTATTTACAAAATAAATAAAAATACAAAAAAATAATATAAAATTCTGTATAGTATATATGGAATTCTTTATAGTGTTATAATAAAAATGCTATATACAAAAATAAATAGCGAATACCGCCATCTTGGCGATTATCATTTTGCGTTGATAATCATTTGATTAGCACTAATCACGGTTGTGTGGGTAGTTAGCCCGCAAAAATTATTCTTCAAAGATTTCACAAGGCAAGAAAAGTTTAATCACTCTGCAATTTCTCTGCAAAAGTGTATGTTACTCATCCTCAAAAGAGCTTGAATTGCTCTCCCCTTGCCTGCCAGTAATTGGGGGGGGGGGGAGACTCTCTTCAAAAGAGACATTTTAGTAGACATTACTTTAAAAATTATGGAGATGATAACCCTGCAGTTGATTTTTGATATTTCAGGGCCTCAAAGGGCATTTACTAATGACATTAATTTTGACTACATTTAATTAAGATACAAGACAATTTAGAATTTATAACTAGAATTTCATGATGATAGCTAGATTTATTATTTTGTTGAATTTACTAGAATTACGGCTGATAAATAAAACTTAGAGAGTGCTTTTCAGAATTTTCAGGTCAATATCGATAATAGGTGTATACCTATCCTTGACAAAGGTAATTATAACCTTCAAGAGGATGGATTACCCATCCCTGTGTAATCGATCGGAGCTGTGGCACAACGGCGCCCAAACATCCCTCTTTCTTTTTTACTTTCCATACTATCCTTTTCATATTTACTGTTTGGTGCCGTTAGTTAAGAGTGTCACCCTTGGCTGGCAGAGAGAAAAATCGCTAATCTTATGTAATATTCGTCAGTCAGCGATAAATTTGAATTTTTGTTGTGCTCAAGCGGAATTCTACGTCATTCAATTTTTATAATTGTAAGTGACTGATTTATTAATAATGAACGGGAATGACCTTACATCAAATACTGAAATCTACCAAAAGTGCGGTTCGATCATTGATTGTTTTGTTTTTCTGAAAGGAATAAAAGGCAAAAATGTTTAGTTCATGTTTTATGGATGAAAGATCATAGGTGGCTGAAAATTGTGCTGTTGCATTTTTTTTTGTTTTTTTTTTAGAAAGGTTTTATTAAGCTAGTAAAAATTGAAAATTTTTAACTAAGTTACTTATTTGTCAAATCAACCAGAATTGCTTAAGTTAGCAACTAAATTGCCGTGACAAGTGAATATTGCTCTTTTATGAACATAAGCTCTGAACAAATAAAAAAAGACTGAATTCAGTGTCCTCAGTCCAATTTTGAATGAATTTTCTCTTGTGGCTCGTTGTTCTCGAGACAACTTTTTCCTTCGGTACAGTTTACTTCAAAATGTTAATTTTTTCTTCTGCACTCAGGAAGGCTTAGCAGAAATTTTTGCTGAAAAATGTGCTTTGCCTTTTTAATCCCTGGTTGAAAATCCATCGTTTAATTTTCTCTTCTCCTGAATACTTTCCATCCGTTCTTCGTTTTTTGTTGTGCCTTACGTCTAGCCAGTGTGACCTCAGAACGTATTTAAAAGCATTAGCATTATTTATCACTATATTTCAGCTATTTCTATGTAGTAACGTTTCTCACGTTATGTGAAATCTAACTTATTTTTATAAATGATGATATAAATACGCTCTAAGGTCACACTGGCTATACCCGACGTGCTTAGAGTTTTTTCTGTCAAATGTTTCTTCTTCTCTGTTCGAATCTACTTGAAAAGGTCAATTTCTCATCTTTTATTTTTAGTACTGAAGACGGCCTGGCGGAGGTCCTTGTCGAAAAATCTGCTTATTTTCTCTTCTTTTTGTTGCACTGGCTGGCATTACCCTCATTTTTCTTGGCTATTTAATTTTATTATTCGCTTATTATTTTTCTACTTTGTCATGCGTTAAATAAAGTTTAAAAATTAAGAAAAAAAATCGTACTCACGTTTTGCTAAAAAAAAAATGGGTAAAATTAAAAAAAAATGGGCTAATAAAGATTTGTTGAAGAACATTTTTATTTTGGACATTGTGTTGTCATTTTTCATAACACCAATAGAAGAAAAAAAGACAATTTTGCCATTACCAAGAAAAGAACTAATGAATGTAGATTGACAGTTTAATATATAATGATATTCATTTCTGAAAGTCTCAAGATATTTTGGATTTACTAACGTAATATTAATCTTTAAAATACGTATTGTTTTCTGTAAGGTGTAAATTATTCCTCTCAAGTTCCACTGAAAGTTACACTTAGTCCTTCTTTAAAAGTTGTAAGTATACTCTTTTAACAATATGATGGACATTTTGTCATTTGGTTTACTTAAACATGCCCTGAAATTTTCAATTTTATACCCTTAGCCATTTTTGAGGCATTGCTGAATACGCCCCTTGGACAGCCTGGAATGAACAGAGTATCTTTTGATTTAGTTTTAAATTCCCTCTGTGAGAGATGTATATATGTCTCCTCCTATATCTTATAATCTTTTGCTATTTTTTTTTTATGTTCATTAAATTGTATGCATATATTATACATTGAACGGCGATTCAAGCAGCAGGTGATGCTATTCTAGGACAACGGTCGTCTGGCCCAGCATCCATTGGCAGCCTGCCAGAAAATGAAATTCTGCATAACGCTGATTCAGCATTGAGTAATCAAAATACCCAACCAGAGTCAACTTCATAATGTTAAGCCAAAATTTTTCCAAAAGAAAGTTTTCCCGTTGCTTCTACATCGAGAGACGTATGCCCGACTTCGTACAATTCCTCTGGGTATTTGGTCGCAACCTTTTTCTAGTTCGAGTGGAAAAAATATCTTAGTTAAATTCAGCAGTACTCCATATATGTGATTTTCTTTCAGCTTTTTGGAAAACTCCTGTCTTTTGGAAAATTTTTCTTTTTGGAAAGTTCAGCTTATACTATTTCTTTTAGAAATGCTACTATAAAATGTATTTATAGGTAAATTGGTTTTATTCTAGGTCTATGTACTGTGCTCTAACTAAAAGTGCGTTCCAACCTCTTCCTATGCTGATTCCAGTAACGCTGGTAATTGATATTCTAAGTTATTAACAAGATGGAACGCACCTTACAAGTGTTATGAGAAATGAAAATTAGGAGTGCGAAAAAAACGTTTGACCCAAGAGTGAAATATGTGATTCTAATAGGACTGTTTAAGCTAGATAATATCGAAATTTCTCTATCGTAGACGAGTTATTGAATTTTTACAGTCTGTTTGATTTTTTTTGAATGTAAAATTCGCGTTTTTCAACAATTTAAAAGGTAAATTGCGTTGTTTTTTCTAAACTGAGTTTTTAATGTAAAATTACTTTCATGTTAAATTAAAAATTTTATTATCTCTTTTGTGGGCGGGGGAGGGCTTTTTTAACAAAAACTGTTTGATGTTTTCCTCTTTTTGTATGTCTAAAATGTCGTAAGGGTGCAAAAAAAAAAAAATTGAATTACAATTGAACATCTTGGAATAGATTACCCAGCTACAAGTTTTTGAAACTGGAACTGGATTAACAATCTCTTTTACTCCGGAATTAAAAACATCATAAAATGACAGTTTTCGAGTTCAGCTTTTAAAATTTCTGTTAGAAGTCCTATTATGCTTTCTTTGTAAAACCTACAAATCTTTGTTAAACCTCACTTTCCGTTACAGGTGATTCAATGTATATAAGTGATTGATTGGATGCCCTGGAAACAAGAAATATGTCGTCTTTCTCACTTTTTTGTGTTTGCTAGTTTTAAGAAGTTTGTTCATTGTTTCAAGAGTTTTGGTCCGTTAGTAATTCTGTTGCTTAGCTCTCTTATTTGAAAAAAAAAGAAGCAAATGCGCCGGCAGAGTGTGATCCCCTTCTTTTGAATAGAGCTAAAATTACTAAGCAGGGTTCGTGTGCCAATTTGGTTGGTATTTTGGTAGATAAGAAAAATTTAGACCTTTCTTCGACAAATTCTCCTCAAAACGACTCCTTTGATTGTGTATTTTAAAAAGGATAGTAGCTTTATACGATTGCAAATCTACAAATATAGAAAAATATTTTAACCATAACCTAACTATAGGCTATAGTAAAAGGTTGGAACGTCCTCTATATTTCTTGTATTTGTTTCATTGCATTAATTTGTAATTTAAACACCAATATTAGTGCGCTGAAAATTTTTGTTAATATAGTTCCGGATAGTCTTATTTAATTTTAACACGTTTTTGGGAATATAGTTAAAATAAAATTCCTTGATTTTCAAATGATGTCATTTCTTTTTTTTAAGCTAGTAACTACACTTAAGGCTGTATAGCTAAATAAGCCGAAAGGTTGGGACCTACTTATAGTTCTAAATCATTTTTTTTAAATAAGTGACATACTGCAAAACTTTTGCACTAGTCAATATTTAACTTAAAGTAAAGCTCCTACCTAAGGCAAAGAAACCCAGTAATGCGTGAAGTTGATGAAAGAGAAAAAGTTATCCAATTTGAGGCTCTTGCTGGGACTCACTATCCGAGTTGCAGCGGAAGCTAGCAATCTAGTCACGAGTCAAGAGACGATCACGTCCCATACTAAGAAATAAAACAGCCAATAACTTTTTAAAATATGATCAGATCGAAACACAATTAGAGGTAAGAGATTACAAACTAAAAACATATTGGCTTGTATACACTCCCTGATGACTAAATGTGGGCATAGACTCATTCCTGAAAGTTTTAATTGTGTGGTAAAACCTTTACCACTTTGATCAAGCATCGACATGACTACTATTGCCATCTATTTTTTTTAAAGTAGGTGCTGCTTATACGCAACTTAATGGTAACCCCTGGGTAAATGAGCCTAATTCCAAATCTTGAGGGTTGCTATGGACATTTTTGATAGAAGCCATTTAATTCCTTCCGGTTGAAATTTTCTATTCTATATTGCTCTAATTCAAGTTTCATGATCTTACTTTTAATTTTTTGGCCTGTTTGGTCGCACAAAAATAATTTGTAAATTATTTTTTTGGTAAAAAAAAATCATGGAAAACAAAACTTCCCTGTATAGGTGAATTGTACTGAAATGTTCTAAAATCCTAGGACATAAAAATTAACAAACTTCTGTGCACTTTCTTTTAAACTTGAAGAGTGCAAAAAGCAGTTGTGTCAATTTTGGGGGAGGATTGAGTTAGAAGCGGGGATTGAAGAGACGACAGTCGTCTTGGTATTTGGAGTAACTTCTATCCGCTTAAAGTTTTAATGTCACTCTGTACTTTCATTAAAAAAAAATTTTTTTTTCTTAAATTGAAGACTTAGTGAGTTTCTTATTTTTGAAAGTTTAGAGGGTGACAATAAAGAAGCTTTATTAGAGCTGCAACATATGAGAACTTATTTCAGTCAGCAGCCAAGGAAAATCGAAACAGCAGTTATAAAAAGGGAAACAGTCCATGCACAGCTGGTCGCCTCAACAGGAACAAGCGAGAACATTTAAAAAGTTGGAAACCAAGATATAGGAGCTCTCATTAACAGTAAGTAGAAACTAAAGCGAAAGTCTAAGCATTAAAATCTTTTACTTTATAATGTTGACCCTGCAGGCTATTGAAAGAAGATCAATTAAGTGAGGTATTGTCTAGAC